>JAMSGZ010000120.1:0-250000 GCA_030272315.1 Paspalum vaginatum
TCTTGTTTACTGTGAAAATATCATTGTTGTTTACATGTCTTCCAACCAGGTACAGGCATACAACATCAGCGCACCAAGCACATTGAGATTGATCTTCACTTTGTTTGGTAGTGTATTGCCTTGGGCGATACTCGGGTTCTACATGTCCCCAGATCACCACAATATGCTGATGTCTTCACCAAGGAGCTGCCTTCCTCAGTGTTTGTCGAGTTCAGGTCCAGTCTGAACACCCGCAAAGTCCCTGTTGTATTAGAATCCTATCAGACTAGAGTATCCTGGGGATGTTTAGACTAGGACTAGGACTCTTTCCTTGATAGATTAGGACTAGGAATCTTTGCTTGTTCCTTGGACTATATATGCCCCTATACCCAGCCGACCCAATCAATCATTTGTAATCTCTAGCCATAGTCTTTCAATTTATTGAGAAAGAACATTGTAAATGTAGTTATAGATACATCTATGCAAATCCATCTTGCACAAAGTTGTCCAAGAACAATGATGGAAGAAAAATCCTTCAGGCCTGTTTGGAACACGGTAATTTTTCCCTATTCCTTTGAACTATTTCTTGTGACATTACTGTGAGATTCCTATGAAATTCCTGAGTTCAAAATGGGCCCTCAGAATAAGGATGAAATTCCTGCGCTCCAAATGGGCTCCCGTGCTGATTAAGGATGATGCATGACATTCTTGAGGGATGACAATTGAGACTGCATCCATTGATCATTTTTTAGGATTAGGCTGCTTGAACTCTGTCGTCTGTTGCACTGTGGTACACATCTAGTTGTAACATACGCGAGACTGAGAGAGATGAGGAACTCAACATTTGTGTATTTCACCTTTTTTTCTTGAACACGCAGGAGAACTGCACATCTTTAATATTTAAGAGAAGAGAAAGCCTATCATACACAACCCATCTCTTGCCTAGCTTAAGGATGGGCAAGGGGAAAACACACACATAATCTATAAATTTCCAAAGATCACAACACGACCTGAACACAACCTAAGCCTCTGTAATGCCCGAGGCTAGAAGCTTCTGGGCACCTGCAAGACCCCAGCACTTTATCTCCTGTAGGAAGAAATGTCAGGCAGCTAAAGGAGAGGCGAAAGCCCCCTCGAAAACACATTTGTTACTATGATTACATAAAGGCCTAGGGGCTCCCAAGATCACTGCATTATCGAACCGCTTCCGTTTAGATTTTTTCAATACTTCTACTTGCCTTCCTCCACCAATCCATAAAGCAAAGCTCATCCTAGCCTGAGATACTAGGCTTAACCCCAAAGGAGCCAGGAGATTAAACCAGAATTGGTGGGCAAAGACACAAGTTGTAAGAATCTGCTGTACTGTTTCCTCTTCCTGATCACAAAACAAGCAACGCTCCGGGTGAGAAAGCCCTCTCTTGGCCAATCTTTCAGCCATCCAACACCTGTTCGTGATTGCTATCCAAAGAAACATCTTCCATTTAAAGGGCGCCCATGACTTCCACAATCTTTTCCATGGTTCAAAAGAAATTGACCTACAGAAGAAGGCTTTGTACGCTGATCTATATGTGAAAGATCCCAAGTGTTGGTCAGCGTCTTGAATTAGCATAACATTTCCCAGAATGTCATCCCACTGAGGTTGCAAAGAATGCTTTGGCTTGTGGCTGCATGATAATGTCCAGTCCTGCCCAAGGTCTTGCCGCCCTTCCATGAAATACATTAGGTCATCAGGCCTGGGTGCTTTTTCCTTTTTTTTATTGGTGGTGGTGGTGGTGGTGTGTGTGTGGGGGGGGGGGCATCGTCTCTGCACCGAGGATACTTGTGCCTAGCGGCATGGCTTCCTGTAGCAGAGAAACCCTAACATCATGGACATCGTAGGCCAATTCTAGACTGGCTGCAAAGGAAGTTTCCATCTCATACTTATAGGACAATGTCAAGTGTCAGCTATGTATGATTATTTAGTGTCAATTTAGGTAAGGGGTAATCTAAGCACCAGAACCAACCATTAGATTCAGAATTTATATTTGAGACTGAGACAGACTAGCAAAGCTGCAAGGGCCATACCATTTATTGTCAATTTGTGGTTTCCCTAAGCTGAAGTTGACAATAATATTTCCAAGCGAGAGATCGCTGTCAAACATTTGAAGACACAGACCTGAAGAGAAGTTGTGTCAGCAGGAAGCATTGTCATCAAATACAGAACAACAATGACAGCAATAAAACAAAGCATTTTAGTCCAAAGCAAGGTATGATAGGCTTGATTTTGAATAAGCAGAACGAATAAAGACTCCATGCAGGCATACAATTAAAAAAGGATTAGTAAGTAGGTTGAGGAAACAAAGAAAAAGCAATTATCCTATACAGTAACAATAAAAGGCAGGAAAATAATCTTACCAGTAAGAGAACCAATAATGGTGGGATTGATGCCAATGCCATCTATTTTTAATTGTTCAAACAAATCCAAACCAAGTTGTGCTTCACTATTTCTACAAGCCAACTGTTAGTACACAAAGAATACCACAAATTAATTTGAAAGGTGCAATTCATGATAAGAATTACTATTACCTTTCGCAAGCAACAGATAAGACAGAATATGTTATCTCATTTGGACAAACCCCCAATCCATTCATCTCATTAAAGACATCAACAGCCTTTAAGACCTGATCACCATCACCTGCATTTTTATTTCGTGGTCAAAAAGCATGGGAACAGTATTATTTGCATATCTAAAGGACAAGATTCAAATAAAAGGAACAGCAGTAATGGAAATCCCATCAACATTCCAGAATTTGTGACTAGGACAACTTGAAGACTTGAATACTAAGTTATGACTCTTAAACTCGAAATAACTACTACTTCGATTGGGGAACTCGCAAATCATATCATATATGTCATTGTTACTTTTCACCAGGTACTGTGTGAAAGTGTGATGTCACTTTTCTATATCTTTAAAATATTGCCACACCAGCTCGTTTAGGTGGCTGTTTAAATAAGTTCTTGGAAACAACCTCTTGAACAAATGCAGGGAAAAGCTGCGTACAATAGACGCTGGGCTGTCCGATGAAGCCGGATAGTCCGGTATAGCCGAGCCCAAGTAGAATCCCTTGATTGTGCGTGATCTCATGGATTTCGATTTGTACAAGGGTCCAGACCACCCTCCCCTATAAATATGAAAGGGTACGGCCGATTGAGCTATCACTAATCGAACCAATTCACTATTTTTACTTTACTTTTATGCTATCTCTATTTCCTAAACCCTAATTCTCCTCTCAAACCCTAATTGCTTCCTTTCTTTCGGCTCTACGTCGACCTAAGGGGTTCTAGGTGGCCTGCCGATCCTAGAACAACCCTACAGTTCATCCTCCCTGACGGGTCCCTCCCAGAGGGTAGGATCTAGGTTCACCCAAGCTCCGGCCCATCACTGGACTATACGGCGAGTCCTGCCGAACTATCCGGCGTGTCTAGGGCAACCCCGAGGCAGTTGATCCTCTGCGTGCAAGGTCTAGGGTTCGTTGAGTATTTGGTGCTAATCTATGCCATCATACTTTTTGGCGACTCCGCTGGAGAACAAAGCAGCAGATTCGAAAAAATCAGCCTCAATTGTTTTCCGTAGACAATATCATAAGGCTGACTCTTGACAAATTGTTGGCCGCTGACCAGCAGAAGTTTCAAGACTACATGAAGCAGCTGGATGAGTAAGCCCGACAGCAGCAAGCTTAGGAGCGCAAGGAGGCGGAGAGGAACTTCCTCTCGCACTTTGTAATGGATCGCCACGAGAAGGTCACCCAAGAGAGGGAGGTTGAGCTCACCGCCCTGGTACCTTCGTCTTCACCCCTACTGTAAGTATCATTGAATCATCCCAAGCTTTTCAATCTGTTAAAAATTATGTTAATCAACAGGAGGGCCAGTTAAAACAGTAAATATATCGGAAGGTTAGAAGAATATATAGTGCATAGGGTCGTTCATGCAAAAGAGAAATCAACTGCACCTACTCTTCCTTCGCATGAGCCGAACGTTGAAACGGCTAGACCTAGCACATCGGCAACAATTGGGTCTTCTCCGATCCAGCCATTATATGGTATGCGTATAAATTTGTATCCAGGGTAACCATAGCCACCACCCTCGCTGTTGGGAAAACCGGTTGACCCAGTCGCGCCCGCCGGACTGTCCGGTGATCCCCACCGGATTGTCCGGTGCACCTACCGCCAGATCAACAACGGTGCCACCACATACCACAGTTTGGTGGATCCTAACTGAAGTACAGTTCTTAAAACAGCAGGAGTATAGTATTTTACGCCACCTAAAGAGTTAAAGGGTTTCGCACCTCCATACACCACGGTATCATATGGTTCTAGTGTGACTCCACCACTAGGCACTGGTATACCTAAGGGCCCTGTACCGGAAGCGGTTTACGATCAGATCTGGTCAGAGCCAATACGCATCTGCCAAACTACCTGAACCGCACAGCCACGTGTCCGATGACTTAGCATCGTTGACGAGAAAAATAATTCGGGAAGATGTAGAAGACTTATTTAGGAACAAGCTAGGAGTGAGTGTATCAGGTCCAGTAGTTCATATCAGAAGCTCTACGACTACTGATATGACGTACACTCCTTTCCTCCGGGGAATAGATGGAATAGGCGAGAACGGTGGAGACAAGGTAGTGGAGGGCGGTCCAACTAAACCGAGAAAGTCAAGAAACTTAGAAGAATGAGTGGAAGAAGAGGAAGAATCAGCAGCAAAGGCAGGATGAGGCGCATCAAAGGTGACATGTAGAGAGACTCGAAGGCAACAAGCGATAGGATCCCAACAACGATAGCCCTTGTGCTCAAAGTCATAGCGAACGAGGATGAAGAACAAAGGCAATACAACCGAAAGCATGAAGATGACTATACTGGGGTGGCCAACCAAAGAGACGCTCAAGACGAGTGTCACCGTGAAGAGCTATGGAAGGCTGAATGTTCACAAGGTAAACAGTTGTAGAGACTGCTTCAGCCTAGAACTGAGAAGGCGAGCAACAAGGCATGAGCAGTCTCAAGAAGGTGACGGTGCTTGCGCTCAGCAACACCGTTTTGAGCATGAGCACCAGTGCAAGAATACCGAGGAAGGGTAACTTGCTCAAAGAGAAGCTAACAAAGAGAGCGAGACAAATACTCTCCTGCAGAGTCAGCTCGAAAAACACGAATGGGTGAATCGAACTAGGTGCGAACCATAGTAACAAAGGCCTGGTATGCGGTGAGCACCTGAGCTCTAGAGTCCAAGAAGTACACCCATGTGAAACAAAAGAAATCATCAATAAAGATCACATAATAGCGATGTCTTCCTTTTGAAACAAAGGGAGCAGGGCCCATACATCAGAGTGAACAAGATCAAAAGGTCAAGTAAGACATAGTCTGACTACTAGGATATGGAAGTTGTAGCTGCTTGCCAAGCTTACAGCCCATACAAGGGAGGGAGGTATCACCAGAAACCTTCCCAAGAACATCACTACTGACTAGAGATGACAAATGGGACCCACACATGTGACCTAAACGATGGTGCCATTGAGCAAAGCTGATTGAAGTGGTGGCGGCAAAAGCTATGGCATCATCAGTGGAGGAAGATCGGCATCGGGTAGAAGTTGAAGGAAGATGAAGCCAGTCGAGCTCCCAAAAGACGAGGATGATCACGGAGCCGGCGACCAGTACCAACCAAGGTCCCCATACGACGATCCTAAATAGAGCAAGAGTCAGAATCAAGAATGATATGACAATCATGATCAGTGATCTGGCTAGCTGATAACAATGCAATTAAGATCAGGGACATGAGAAATAGAAGGAACATGAAACTGAGTGTGAAGTGTGTCATGACTGAGAACAGGATGTGAGGTACAATCAGCTGTGTTGACAAATAAAGAAGCCGATGACAGACTCAAGGAGCAAAGGAGAGTAGAATCATGGGTCATATGAAAAGAAGCTCACTAGAGGCTTAGGTGAACATGGATCTTGTCCACTATGTGTCGTTGAAGGGAAACGATTGCAAAACATATAGTGGGAGTATCTTTTATTAAAATTGTTTAATAAAAATCTACGTAAAACATTGTGCTGAGACTTTGCATATTTACTTCCTGTTATAGTGTGATCATGGCCGCTAATCCCACTCCGAGTTCTAGTTTTAATTTGCGATCTATTTTTGATAAGGAGAAATTGTCTAGAACAAACTTTACTAATTGGTATCAAAACTAGAGAATTGTTCTCAAGCAAAAGAAAAAGGAATATATTCTGGAGGAACCCTATCCTAAGAACCTGAGGACGGTGCTAGTGCAGCTGACTGCAGGGCTTATGAGAAGCACTGAAAACTGAGGACCGAAAGGGCGACCTAGAGGGGAGTGAGGTCGACACCTAAAACTCACAACCCCAAAGACCCTCTCTTCTCTACTGAGCGAGATCACGTAGCAACTGAGTGCTACTGACCCTAGGACTCAAAGAGGCAACAGAACAGCGCAAGAAATCGCTCTAGCGTCCACGAGACGGTCGAAAGCGAACAAGGCCTGAAACTTGGAAGCGAGCTCCACTAGCCCCTCTACACAGTCAAGCGCCTCACTGGATGAACCAATGAGTTCGAGTATGGCATACAGCAGAGAGCCGCGAACCAAAGTCATAGATGAAACACCTAAGCAAGAAGAGCCAAAGAAGGCAGTAGCCAAGCCAACACCGGACTGTCTGGTAGCACACACCGGACTGTCCGGTAGCACGCCGGACTATCCAGTGTAGCACGCCGTACTGTCCGGTAGAGCTGCCTACGCAGCCAACCACCGGACTATCCGGTAGCATGTACCGGACTGTCCGGTAGCACGCCGGACTGTCAGACAAAACTGCAGAAAATGAGCTCCCAAAGTCAAATCTTAACCAAATCTTCTCCAAACTTCACGAAATTTGGCACAAGCTATCACAGCACTATTCCAAAGCTATTCCCAAAAGATCTATTGGAAAAACATCACGGAATTAGCGGGAATTTCATATCTCGTGAAATGGGGAATACTTGGGCAAGAAAGGAGAAAACTCACGAACGACTTGCTCGTGGCAATCCTGCAGGATTGAGATGTTCTAAGACATAATCTCCACGTCCTTTCAAATCCAAAATAGCAAAAGAAAAGGGGAAATCTCGTAGGCAAACCAAAGCACCAAAAGCCCTTGAGATTTCACCCAAAAAATAAAGAGAAGGGGAAGGAAAGGAACACTCAAGCTTCAGCCACGAAATCCATCTATTTCTTCACCAAATTGGTCACAAGATCTGAGTACAAGTGGTGGAATTTGTTCCCCAAACTGCCTCCCACTTCCTACCCTCTTACAATGGGGCCAGATCACCCTAAGACCCTCTAAACTTGATGCTCTTGCTTGGAAACGAAAATGGCAGCCTAAACCTAGGTCTAAGCAAACCCTAAAATCAGCCAAGAGTAGAGCTAATGACCAGCCCTCTCCTTATTTATACTACAGACTAAACCCTAAGGCAGTTTTGCAGCTAGACCCCCTAAGATACAGACTATTACACTAAGAAGGCCCGTAGGGGCTAGAAAAGACTTTAATAACTCGGATGAACGGTCACGATGGAATCCTTGCAACTTCGGTTTCTCCGCCTTGTCCCGATGTCCTCCACATGTCCAGTAGCTCATCCCTTGGGGTAGCCTCCGGTTTTGGTGATACCGGCAACCAGCCCTTGGTTCCGTCGGTAGAACTAGGAAACGGTTTTGGCCCCTAGTTTTGACGCTCGAACCAGGAAACGATAGTTGGGCCCAGTTTGACGCTTGAACCGGTAAACGCTTGATGGGCCTCCAGTCTTGAGTGATTTTACGGCTCACGACACCGTCCCGCACCCAAGGTCGCTCTTATGGGCCGAGCCTAACTTGGACCTCAGTCTTGAGTGATTTTACGGCCCACAACACCGTCCCGCACCCAAGGTCGCTCTTATGGGCCGAGCCTAACTTGGACCTCAGCCCAAGCCACTTGCCAGTCCGCTCGGCAGGGATTTTGTCACGCCACGGTAGCACTCGGGCGCCGCCACCAGGTCACGCTTATGTGGACTTTCCTCCAAGTCACGCTTAGGAGATGCTCGCTCGTCCTTCAGCAAGTCTTCGGTGTTGACAAGCGCTCATCACAGCCAGGACGAAAGACCGTACTCGGTACACTTGAGTCCCTCACAAACTCAGTTGATGTTAACTGTCTCATGCTTGCCACAATATCCCTTGAGCTTCGGAAGCAATATGAGGACACAGAAGCCTACAATATGATTGTAGGACTCTGTGGCATGTTTGAGAACCAGAAAGGGTCGAGAGGTATAATACGTCAAAGGCCTTGTTCGGTTGTAAGCTAGCTAGCTAAAGGCAGACCAGTTAGCCCTCATTTGATCAAGATGATTGGTCACATCAAGGCACTCGACAGACTTGGTTTTGAGCGTGAGCCAAAGCTTGCGACGGATGTGATCCTTCAATCTCTGCCTCCTAGTTTCGAGCCGTTCATTATGAACCATCATATGAATCGCTTGAATAAGACTCTGACCGAGTTGCATGGGATGCTTAAAACTGCCAAGGATAGCATCAAGAAAACCTCAACTCATGTGATGATGGTTGCGAATAGCTCCTCCATGGCCTAGACAAGGTCCTTGCAAAGTTTGGTGAAGTTTGGAGTCCATTTGGGTAAGATTTGTATCGGATCTTGAGGATTCGCGGGCTGTTTTCCTGCTCTCGGGCTGTATTTTCATAACACCGGACCGCCAGGTGGTGAAGCACGGGACATTCGGTGTGTGGTATAGCTTGGGGCAGAGTTAACGAGGTCCGGCCTCACTCAGCCCTTTTGCGAGCACCGGATCGTGCAGTGGTAGTGCACCGGACCGGACAATTCGCCCGGTGGTCACACCAGACAGTCCGGTGTCTGACCGTCGGGCGGTCCGGTGTGTTCTGCACCCGGCTTTTTGGCTCGTTTCACGTCATTTTCGATCGGCGTTTGAACTAGTGTTTTTGTGTGCTTCAGCATGGCTTTCCTCTAAGTGTCCTAGGGTTGGTAGCTCTCCTTAGCTATGCAACCTTGCACGGCGGAGAAGAGAGGGTTTGGGGGCTGCAAGTTTTAGGCGTCGACCTATTCAACCCCCCCCCCTCTAGGTCGCTCTTTCGGTCCTCACCCTTCACTGGTCAAGGTGAGAGGGCCGCCGAGTTGTTGGCCCTTGTACAAACTGATGTATACAGTCCAATGAGCTTAGTTGCCAGAGGAACTGATGCATTCACATTGAGCTGAGTTCTGTCTAAGTCTGTGGAAAAGACACCATATCAGATATGGACTGGCAAGAGTTCTAGGTTGTTTTTCCTTAAGATTTGGAGTTGTGAGGCTTATGTCAAACGTTTGACGTCTGATAAGCTCCATCGTAAATTGGACAAATGCTACTTTGTGGGCTATCGTAGGGAAACCAAAGGATATTATTTTTATATTTGGGAGGAAGCAAAAGTGTTTGTTGCCCAGAATGGTATCATTTTGGAGAAAGAGTTTCTATTGAAAGATGGAACTAGTTGGAACCAGGTGCAACTCGAAGAGGTTCAAGAAACACTGGAGAATGGTTCTGATCCGACTGATTTCCAATAGGATGAATAAAGTGTTGAGCAGCCTGTTGAAACACCATTAGCCCCACGTAAGTCACAGAGGGCACATCGAGCACCCAACCGTTACATGTTCCTCACCATGGGTCGGCACAATGTATTGTTGTTAGACAACGATGACCCTAAAACCTACGAAAAGCAGTGATGGGACCCGACTCTGAGAAATGGCTGGAGACCATGCGATCCGAGTTGAAATCCATGGCTGACAATCAAGTTTGGAACTTAGTCGAGCCACTTGATGAAGTGCGACCTATCGAGTGTTGATGAAAATGTTCACACCTATAAAGCGCGCCTTGTCGCAAAAGGGTTTCGTCAGATTCAACGTGTTGATTATGATGAAACATTTTCGCCCGTAGCCATGCTAAAGTCTAACCGAATCCTCCTAGCAATCGCCACATATCATGACTATGAGGTGTGGCAAATGGATGCCAAAACGGCTTTCCTTAATGGGAACCTAAGTGAGGATGTGTACTTGACACAACCTGATGGTTTTGTCAATCTAGAGAACGCTGGGAAGGTACGAAAGCTTTTGAAGTCCATTTATCGACTCAAGCAAGCATCCCGGAGTTGGAATCTACGTTTCGATGAAGTGGTCAAAGGGTTTGGTTTCATCAAGAACGTAGACGAAACTTATCCAAGAAGTTTAGTGGGAGCACGCTCGTATTTCTGGTCTTATATGTAGATGACTTGTTATTGATCGGAAATGAAATTCCTATGCTGGAGGCTGTGAAGGACTCATTGCGAAAGAGTTTCTCGATGAAGGACTTGGGAGAAGCAGCCTACATCTTGGGTATAAGGATCTATAGAGATAGATCTAAGCGCTTAAGCCAAAATACATATATTGACGAGGTGTTAAAACGGTTCAACATGCATGATTCTAAGAAAGGTTTCTTGCCCATGTCACCTGGCAAGATCTTGAGCAAGACTCAATGTCTGTTGACTACTGATGAGCAAAAGAGGATGAGTGAGATCCCGTATGTCTCCACAATCGGATCCATCATGAATGCCATGATATGTACTCGCCTAGATGTTTCCTTTTCTCTAAGTGTTACGGACCGATACCAATAATGTCTAGGTGAAGGTCATTGGATAGCGGTAAAGAATATCCTTAAGTACTTGAGAAGAAGGACTAAGGATGTGTCCCTAATGTTGGGAGGTGAGGAAGAGCTCGTTGTAAAGGGTTATACCGACGCTGGTTTCCAAACCGACAATAGATCACAAGCCGGATTCGTTGGAGCGGTTAGTTGGAAGAGTTCCAAGCAAGATATGATAGCCGATTCTGCAATAGAAACCAAGTACATTGCAGCTTCCGAGGAGACAGTTTGGATCAAAAAGTTTGTTTCTGAGTTAGGTGTTGTTTCGAGTGCTGTGTTGTTCCGAGTGCTTCGTGCCCATTGGACCTTTAGGGCGTGTTTGGAAGCCCGGTATTGAGGCCAATACCCTTGTAAATTACAGGTTCCAAAGTTTTTCCGACATGGGCTGGTATTTGCCGTTTGGATGACTAGTGACCCTACTTATTTTACACTCGGGTTGGGCCAAAACCACCGAAAAAATAGCACCTCCCCACGTAAGGAAAATTATACGGCAAATGTCGAGGCCAACCTCCTGTCTTCGCTTGCTGCCTCGCTCATCCCTCGCTCGCGGGTGGCGGTGGCGGCGGCGTCGAGCACCATGATACCGACCTCCATGCTTCGCTCTCCGCTCCGACATCCCAGCCTCCCCTTCATATCTCTCTGCTCTCCATCCCCCCCCCCCTTGTCCAAGTCCAACATCTCTGCTCGATCTGGAAATCCCCACACAGAAGCCACCATCGTCGGCGACCACCTTCTACTCTAACACCGGCGACGTGATTCAAGTGGGGGGAGGGGGGCAGAGGGATCCTGGCCGGCGACCCCCTTGACACGCCTCTTCTCCAGGGCGGCAACCCCTTCACCCCATAACTCCACGCTGTCCGCTCGATCCAGAGAACCCCCATGCTGCAAGGAAGACGCCGGCGAAAATCCACTCTGCAAGGAAGCAGCCACCGCTAACAGCCACCTACAGCTCTAACGCCAGTAGCCTAGGAAGATAGCATCCTCTTTGTCGTCTCTACCTTGTATCCGCGCCATCCTCTTTGACGGATCTTCCGCAGCGCCGCCTCTCGCAGCCCACCAACATTGATGAGCGCAGTCGTGGAGCTTGCAACGGGAAACGGGCTAGTGAAGTGACTTGATCCAGCCACCCATCAAGCGGTTAGTCATCGCAATCTGTTCACTTCCGATTCAAATTGATCATTAGTCGCTTGATGCATGCATCTTCAAGCGAGGAAATTTTGAGATTTTACAAGGTTTGGGGATAAAAACCAGGCGCAAAAGGGAGCTCTCTGATGATGGAAATGATTGACGATTGCTTGTTTTGGTTTTGGTTAATTTGTGCGGCTGATCTGTGCTCAGGACGGAGTTTGTCGGAGCGGGAGTGCTCCTGGTCAGGTGGCGGAGTGCACCCGGCCAAGATCCTAAGTACTGGGAGTAGTTAGGGGGAGCAATCGTTGTTAGCTAAGTTGGTGGCGGCACGATGGTGGCGAGAGGATTTAGAGTGGTTCGGGCCGCCGGAGCGTAATACCCTACGTCCACTGTGGGTGTGTTCTTGTATTTCGTGGGCTAGTTCGAGCTTGTCTGAGTCTGTCCGGATCTGTCTTTTGTGTTGCGTATGCCTCCCCTTTTATAGCCCAAGGGGGGCATGTACATGGTGGCCGGGCCCCGACAGGTGGTCCCGGCCATTTCCTCTATGCTACAGTTCTATTCTGTGCCTGATGTCCAACGCTTCCATGCTTCGTGCCTGTACCACCGTCGTGACCGGGTATGGCCTGGAGATCCGCCATACCGTCTTGTCGCCCTGATACGGCGCCGCGCCGTCCTGCCTCACGCCGTCCTGTCCCATCGGCTGCTAAACCCGCCGAGAGGCTTCAGAGGCCGAGGGCAGGGGACGCGCACGCGCGACAGGACAGGGCGCCCGTAGCAGCGTTGTAGAGCCGCTGCCTAGTATTAGGCTGAGCGCGGCCGCCGCGCGTGGCGCGGCCCATGATGAGTACAGCGTACTTGTTTTCTCAATATAGATCCCAGCGTAGCTGGGGAAATCAACTGTAGTGCTCTGTCATTGCCGCCGCACCTTGGTAAGGCGCGCTCCCTTGCCTCGCTGCCGCCGCCTGCCAGCGGCGGCGTCGGCGGGCGACGGGGGCACGCCTGTCTGACAACGGCGGCGGGCAACGGGGGCACGCCTGCCTGACACTCGTAGTGTCAGCGGCATTGGGGCGTGCCAGCCTGACAGCGGCGGTGTCAGCGGCATCGGGCACGCCCACCTGCCCGCAATAAATGCGGCAGGTGGGCGAGGCGCCCGTCTGAAGGCCCCGCCACGCGCCTTGTGGGCATGTGGCAACGCGAGACCTTCCCTTGCCCTGTGGTCACGTGGCGGCCCCGGACCACCGAAGGAGCTGGCTCCGGACCTCCACGCGCTCTGCGGGCACGTGGCGCCCCCGGACCACCGAGGGCGCTAGTTCCGGACCTCCACGCGCTTCTGCACGTGGCGGCCCCGGACCACCGAGGGCGCCGGCTCCGGACCTCCCCGTGCTCTGTGGGCACGAGGCGGCCCCGGGCCACCGAAGGTACGGGCTCCGGGCTCCGGTCCGAGAGGTCCGGACCTCTCCTCGCGTGGCTGGGGGAGGCTCGGTCCTCAAGGAGGTCCGGGGCCTCCCCTGTGGGCCGGGTGCGTGGCCCTAGCTTTCCCAAGGAGTGGGCCGGGCCCATCTTGACGCGGCCTTAGGCCCTCCTTGTACTGCAGTAGTTACCTCCCTAGTGATCTTCGTCCAGTGTAAGCGGGTACCCGGTTAGCTGGGTACCGACAGTGGCCCCTGGGCTCGCCTTTGGTGAATTCTTCGAACCTGAGGTGAGCCCACCGTCGCTTACTACACAAGCCGCCGGGAGCCGTGTGTGGCTACCGGCGCTTAGCCGTTAAGCTCATAGCTGGGCAGCCACCTGACCCCGCGGGGTGGCCCCGTGGGTTCCCATGATCTGGGGGCGCGCGATCGTGGGAATCTCTCGGGAAACGTGGGGGCAGGCCCGCGTCGGAAACCGCGCAGCGGTTCACCTACTTCTTCTCCTGCCATTAAGGCGGGGCAGACGGCTACGTGGGCAGCCGTGCGTAAAGCGGAAAAGGCAGGGGCCCCGCACGTCGCGCCGGGACGCGCGTCCGCGAGCGGCGCCGGTTCGCCTTCCTGCCTTGCTTGCTCTTCTACCCGCCTGTCATGACTGTCTCCTCGGGCCCCTGCTGTCATAGACTTGGTGGCCCGTGGGTGCGCCCGAGCGTGCGTACACTTGTCGTCCGCGGCTTGCGGAGGATTGGGGGCAACCGTCAAATAGGGTTCTCGGCCATCGGCCGAGCACGCCCTTCTGCCATTTGCCTTTGCACCCCTCGCTTCCGCCGCGGCGCTTCATCTTCCTCGCAGCAGAGCTTTCGCTCCTTGCCCGCTGCGTGCTCCTCGCCTTCTCCATCGCCGTAGGGCAACAGCTTTTGCTGTTTTGTTTTTTCTCTCTTTTTTTTTTTTATGTAAAACATTAGTATGCCAAGTAATATAAGAATGGTAGTCGCGACTTATCTCTATTTGCTCCCTGCTGCATGTTGGTGCGTTGTTACCTGACCCCCTGGCCCCCTGGTAGGTAGGCTCTAAGTTTTGAGGCTGGCTACCACCAAGTCAGAGGCCAGACCTGCATGCAACTCACGGCAAACGTCAATGTCGCACCTACGGGACCCACTCTGAGTTGACCTTTTCCACTACTCGAGGTCCGGAGCGTTTGCTGTCCGGGCCAGGGGCTAGGATGTTTGTTCGTGGGATAGCAGGGTGTGTGAGTTAAGGGTACGGAACCAGGCAAAACTGCGACACAGCCCTGGACTATCCTTAGTCCAAAACACCTTAGCTCTGGTCCGGTCCTGCAGTCGTTCGGACCTCTCCTAGCGGAATAAAAAGGTAACCGCTCCCTCGAAGTCCTCGGAGTCGCAGCCGGACCTCGCTGCTGAGGTTAGGGGGTGTGCCATTAGCTTAGGGGGTGGTCCGGAGCACTAAACGCACTGTTCCTGATACTGGGGGAACTCACGGCGTGGTAGGGAGTGTTCAGTGCCTAGGGTATGAGACCAGGCTAAGCAGCTGACAGCTCCGTGCTACCAAGGCGAGCCCCTTTTCTCTGGACCTGGCATCTAGTATTCCGGACCTCCTTCCCAGCCTCTGTGCTAACCGCTTCACACTCAAGCTGCTAAGTCCTGCTGGTTCCAAGGAGATTTTTGGCAAGAGTAGGATTCCACATAGGGGTTAGGAAAAATTGAAACAAGTAGTAATAACGGAGACAAGGATTTCAGGGCTAAACTCTTTCTTTAATCAAGCGGTACAGGGTGTCATGTGATGTCAGCCAGAGGTCGGGATTACAAGGGCGGACCTTCACCGCTCTGGTCCACATGGTGGTCCTTATTTAGCTTACAAAAAGAAAAAGGAGTTGCCCTGAATTCCTTGCCTACGGATAAAACTTACGGAGGTGCTCTATATTCCAAGGGTTCGGTAGCGGAACTCCTTCCTCCGTGGCGAGGCGAACGCAACCGGGGCGACTAACTTCTGTCACCTTGAAGGGGCCTTCCCAGCTGGGGGAGAGCTTGTTGCGCCCTTCTCGGCTCAAGATGCGCCTCAGGACCAGGTCTCCAGGTTGGAGCACCCTGCCCCGCACGGTTCGCTCATGATAGCGTTTGAGCGATTGGTTGTACCGTGCGTTCCGGATTGCAGCCTGCCATCTTTGCTCCTCGACGAGGTCGACGTCGTCGCTCCTAGCTTGTTCCTGCAAAGATTCATCGAAAGCTTGGACCCGTGGGGAGCCCAAGAGTATTTCTGGCGGGAGGCATGCCTCGGCCCCATATACCAGGAAGTATGGGGTTTCCCCGGTTGCTCGGCTGGGTGTGGTCCGGATCCCCCATAGCACGCAGGGGAGCTCATCAACCCACTTCGCACCGTGCTTTCCCAAGCAGTTGAAGGTGCGGGTTTTGAGCCCCTTGAGGATTTCTGCGTTAGCTCTCTCGACCTGTCCATTGCTCCTAGGATGTGCTACAGAGGCGAAGCATAACTGTATGCCAACGCCGTCGCAATAGTCCTGGAAGACCTGGCTCGTGAACTGGGTCCCATTGTCCGTTATAATACGGCTAGGGACGCCGAACCGGCACACAATGGACTTAAGGAAAGCTGTTGCAGTTCCTTGGGTGATGCTTACTACTGGGGTTACCTCAGGCCATTTTGTGAATTTGTCAATGGCGACGTAGAGGTACCTGTACCCACCGACAGCTCTAGGGAAAGGTCCCAGGATGTCCACCCCCCATACCGCGAAGGGCCAAGAGGGTGGAATCATCTGCAGAGACTGAGCCGGTGTGTGTATCTGCTTTGCGTGGAACTGACACGCCTTGCAGGACCTTACTAGCTCAGCTGCATCCTGGAGCGCTGTCGGCCAGTAAAAGCCATGCCGAAAGGCTTTACCGACCAGCGTACGGGACCCTGAATGATTCCCGCACTCGCCTCCATGGATCTCCGCGAGTAAATCGCGGCCCTCCTCCCGGGTTATGCATCGCATGAGGATGCCATTGGCGCCACGCCTGTAGAGATCCCCTTCTACTAGCGTGTAGCGTTTAGCCAACCGCACTATGCGCTCAGCGGACACACGTTCTTCGGGAAGGATTTTGTCCTTCAGGTAGTCCCGGATCTCTGAGATCCGTGCATCGGGACTGCCCTGAGCCATTGGATGTGTCCCTGATGACATGCCGGGGTCATCAGTCCACACGATCCTTGGTGGGCTCCAGAGATGGAGGACCACCGGGACTGCTAGCTTCGAGGTGCTAGTTCTGCCCCCTTCGCCCAGTTCGGCTGGCTGGGCGGTTGGTCTCAGCAGCTGTCTTTTGAAGACGCCCTCGGGTACTGAGCCCCGAGTCGATGCCCTCGCGGAGAGGTCATCTGCCACTGAGTTGAGGTTCCTGGGAACGTGCTGCAGTTCCAGGACCTCGAAGTCCTTCTCGAGCTCCCTTACTCGCATGAGGTATGCTGCGAGCTGGGGGTTATTGCAGCAGCACTCCCCCCGGACCTGTCGGATCACCAACTGGGAATCCCCCTTAACCAGGAGCTGCTTGATTCCCAGTGAATGAGCGATCATGAGCCCAAAGATCAAGCCTTCGTATTCCGCCATGTTGTTAGTGGCTTTGAATTCGAAGCTTACTATGTACTTTACTTGATCCCCGTTTGGGTCCACGAGGGCCACTCCTGCTCCGGACCCTTTTTCGCGGGCGGACCCGTCGAAGAAGAGAGTCCAGTGCGGCTCGGTGAAAACCCGGACGGTCCTGTCCGGCTGTGAAGGTTCCGCCTCGGCTTGCGGACCTCCAGATTCCGAGGCGGTGGGAGTCCACTCTGCGATGAAGTCGGCTAAGACTTGGCTCTTGGCAGCATTTCGGGGCTGGAAGTCGAGTTGGAATTCTGCCAGCTCCGCAGCCCATTTGGCGATATTCCCAGTAGCGTTAGAATTGCGCAGGATTGCTCTTAATGGGTAAGAGGTCACCACGACAACCTTATGCGCCTGGAAATAGTGGCGCAACTTTCTGGAAGCAATAAGTAATGCGTAGGCGAACTTGTGAGCTTCCAGATACCTGGCCTTCGCCCCGTGGAGGACTTCACTGACGTAATAGACTGGCTTCTGGGTGGTCCGGACCCTAGTGGCAGGTCCGAGACCATCTCCCCCTGCCAGGCTGGCCCCCTGGGCGGCTTGGCCTCCAGCTTCTGGTGGCTTATCGCCTTGGCAGGGCAACGTGCCAACCGGACCTCCGATATCGGGGCCGGCTGCAGCTCCCGTGGTGGGCGGACCACCACCTTCCACTTGGGGGACCCCGGTGTCCCCTTCGTGGGGATGGGCTGGTCGCTCGGCGACCAAGACCATGCTTACTACCTCGGATGTCGCCGCGAGGTAGAGAAACAGGGTCTCACCAGACTCTGGCGCCACTAAAACGGGCAGAGTAGTGAGATGCTGCTTCAACTCCTGGAAGGCTTGCTCAGCCTCTTCGGTCCATATGAATGGTCCGGACTTCCTCAAAAGCTTGAAGAAGGGCAGGGCTCTCTCAGCTAGCTTTGAGATAAAACGGCTGAGGGCTGCCAAGGACCCAGTGAGTTTCTGGAGGTCCTTAATGCAGGCCGGCGGCCGCATAGCCTCGATCGCCCTGATCTTGGTTGGGTTTGCCTCAATGCCGCGATGTGATACTAGGAACCCTAACAGTTTACCGGCCGAGACGCCAAAGACGCATTTCTCGGGGTTCAGTTTCGTGCGCGTTGTGCGCAACCTATCGAAAACGAGGGCTAGGTCTTCCATCAAGGTGGACCCTACCCTGGTCTTGACAACAATGTCATCGACATAGACCTCTACTATGTTTCTGATCAGGTCGTGGAACGTGAAGTTCATGGCACGCAGAAACGTAGGTAAAGCATTCCTCAGACCATATGGCATTACAACGTAACAATATAAACCATCTACTGTTACGAAAGCTGTATGCCTCTTATCCTCCTCATCCATCTGGATCTGATGAAACCCAGAGTACGCATCTAAAAAAGACAAGAGTTCACACCCGGAGGTGGAATCTACTGTCTGGTCTATGCGCGGGAGGGGATAAGGGTCTGGAGGACATACTTTGTTGAGGCTGGTGTAGTCGATACACATCCGAAGCTTCCCGTTCGCCTTGGGGACGACCACCGGGTTGGCCAGCCACTCGGGGTGATGGACCTCCTCGATGAAGCCCGCGTCCAGGAGCTTCCGGACCTCCTGACGGATGAAATCCTGGCGCTCCACGGACTGCCTCCGTGGCTTTTGCCGCACCGGCTTGGCGTCTGGGTTGATCTTCAGACGGTGCTCAATCACTTCCCTAGGGATCCCAGGCATCTGCGACGGTTCCCAGGCGAACACGTCGACATTTGCCCGGAGGAAAGCAACGAGCGTGTCTCCCTATTTCTCTCCCAGATTCCCTGCGATGCGGGTGGTCTGGGAAGGCTCCGCCCCGATCTGGACGGTCTTGACCGGCACGTCCTCGGGGTCGGAAGGGCGTACCTTGGGCACCTTTGGTTCCTTAACTGGAACCTTGGCCCGAGAGGTCGAGGGGTTGTGCCCCGCCGGGTTCGCTGTGTCAGTAGCGAGAGCATGGAGCTTCTCTACTGCGACAACGGCTGCGTGGCGGTCTCCCGGCACGGTGAGAACACCCGCCGGGGACGGCATCTTCACGACCAAGTACCCGTAATGGGCAACGGCCATGAAGCAGTACAGTGCCGGTCTGCCAATGATGGCGTTGAACGGCAGGTTGACTTCCGCGACATCGAACTGGACGTTCTCTGTGCGGAACTTCTCCGGGGTCCCGAAGGTGACCGGCAGGTCGATCTTCCCTTTCGGGTAGATCGGCACTGGACCCACGCCGGAGAATGGACGCGTCGGAGCCAGGCGCGACTCTGGAATCTGCAGCTGCTTGAAGGCTGCGTGGCTGATGATGTTGAGGGCGGCCCCTCCGTCGATCAACACGTGGTGGAGCCGTATGTTGGCGACCACTGGAGATGTGATGATCGGCAGCACGCCAGCCCCAGCCATGTTTTCTGGGCAGTCGGCCGGTCCGAAGGTAATGGTGGTGTCCTTCCACTTGTGGTGTGGAGCCACCCCAGGGACACTCGGCCTGACCGAGAGGACTTCTCGGCGCAGGGCCTTCACGTCCCGCCGGGAAGAGACTGCCCAGCTTCCGCCATACATGACGTACAGCCTCTTGCGACGTTCGTTGTCGCTAGATTCGGAGCTGGAGTGGCCTAGAGCGTAGACGCTCTTGAGTTCCCGCTCCGGGGACTGGTAGCCCATCTCCTTGCCCCCAGCGGCGGGCCCACCGTCGCTGGTAGCCTTCCCCTTGCCAGGACGCTGGCGTGGGGGCGAGTCATCCTTGGTCGGACGCTCTCGGCGCTCACTGAGACGCCGCTGCACGAGCTTTTGTATCTCGCGGCAGTCGGCGGCGCTGTGACCGCTGTTGGGATGAACAGGACATGAGCCGCCACCGTTCCGCGCCTGTTGCCTCGGGCGCTTGCCACTGGTGTCGCGGCCTCCAGGTCCTGCCGCAGCGACAGGGGCCCCTTCCAGGAACCTCTCAGGGCGTCGGCCCTTCTTCTTTTTCTTGCCGCCCTCTCGGGCAGCACCGGCAGAGGCGCCTGGCTGGGCAGTCCTGTCCTGCTGTGGGGAGTGCCATGCACGCCCCTCGGCAGCTCTAGCGCACTTGTCCGCCAGCGCGTACAGGGTGGCGACGTCCTGTACCTGGCGGGTCGCCAGTTTCTCCAGCATCTTCTCATCACGGACGCCTTGCCGGAAGGCTGTGATGATGGACGCGTCGGAGATGCGAGGGATTGTCCCCCGCACCTTGGCGAAACGAGCGATGAACGCTCGGAGGGATTCGCCAGGCTCTTGGCGTACTGCATGGAGGTGGGCCTCCACGCCGTACTGCTGGCATGCACTCGCGAAATTCGCCTGGAACAGAGTGCAGAGCTCCTCCCAGGACCGGATTGACCCGGGGGAGAGGTTCATGAGCCAAGTCCGGGCCGGCCCAGACAAGGCGACATGGAAGTATGACGCCATAACGGCGTCGTCTCCGCCAGCCGCTGTGATAGCGGTGACGTACACCTGCAGGAATTCCGACGGGTTGGTATTCCCGTCGTACTTTTCCGGCAGGTGCGGCCGGAACTTCTGCGGCCATCGCGCGGAGCGGAGACTGTCCGCGAGTGCTGCGCAGCCAACTCCAGCCGATACGATCCCTGGTGGCGTTTGCACGCCAACCGGGGGTGGCGCGTAAGCCGGGGGCTTAGGCGCTGCAGCGGCGAACGCCGCGTCAAGGTTCTTGCCCTTGGCGGCGCTTGGCTGCATCTGTGGTTGCTCCACGGTGGTGGGGGTGCCTGCTCGCCGGCGGTTGAGCTCGGCTCGCAGGTCTTCCGTCTGCGCGCTCCTTACTGAGGGGGAGCGCGCGGATGTTGCCGCATTGTGCTGCCTGCGGCGGTTCGACCTCCCCCCGCTGCTGGGAGGGAGTCGTGACCCAGTCCTAGCCGGGCCAGGGGTGACCTCGGCTAGGTGGATCAGGCGATCTACATCGCTTCGCCACTGCGCCAGGGCGCTAGGTGAAGCTGTCGGCCCCGGAGGGTTACGCAGCAACTCCCTGGCTGCGGCGAGCGGGCCGCTAGCAGCAGCGGGGTTCGCTGTGGCGGCGTTTGCCGCGACAGCACTTGTTACTGCAGTGTTTGCAGCAGCGGCGCCCCCCGCGGGGCGTCGAGGGAGCCGCGGCGTCCGCGCCGCGCCCTCAGAACGGTGGGGGGAGGCCTGCGACCCAGTCGAGGCCACCTCCTCTGATGCGGCTGCATCCTCATGGAAATCGCGGATGCGCACCATCATGCGGTGAGGAATGAAGCTAACTGATGCTGCCCCCTACCTGGCGCGCCAAATGTCGGAGCGGGAGTGCTCCTGGTCAGGTGGCGGAGTGCACCCGGTCAAGATCCTAAGTACTGGGAGTAGTTAGGGGGAGCAATCGTTGTTAGCTAAGTTGGTGGCGGCACGATGGTGGCGAGAGGATTTAGAGTGGTTCGGGCCGCCGGAGCGTAATACCCTACGTCCACTGTGGGTGTGTTCTTGTATTTCGTGGGCTAGTTCGAGCTTGTCTGAGTCTGTCCGGATCTGTCTTTTGTGTTGCGTATGCCTCCCCTTTTATAGCCCAAGGGGGGCATGTACATGGTGGCCGGGCCCCGACAGGTGGTCCCGGCCATTTTCTCTATGCTACAGTTCTATTCTGTGCCTGATGTCCAACGCTTCCATGCTTCGTGCCTGTACCACCGTCGTGACCGGGTATGGCCTGGAGATCCGCCATACCGTCTTGTCGCCCTGATACGGCGCCGCGCCGTCCTGCCTCACGCCGTCCTGTCCCATCGGCTGCTAAACCCGCCGAGAGGCTTCAGAGGCCGAGGGCAGGGGACGCGCACGCGCGACAGGACAGGGCGCCCGTAGCAGCGTTGTAGAGCCGCTGCCTAGTATTAGGCTGAGCGCGGCCGCCGCGCGTGGCGCGGCCCATGATGAGTACAGCGTACTTGTTTTCTCAATATAGATCCCAGCGTAGCTGGGGAAATCAACTGTAGTGCTCTGTCATTGCCGCCGCACCTTGGTAAGGCGCGCTCCCTTGCCTCGCTGCCGCCGCCTGCCAGCGGCGGCGTCGGCGGGCGACGGGGGCACGCCTGTCTGACAACGGCGGCGGGCAACGGGGGCACGCCTGCCTGACACTCGTAGTGTCAGCGGCATTGGGGCGTGCCAGCCTGACAGCGGCGGTGTCAGCGGCATCGGGCACGCCCACCTGCCCGCAATAAATGCGGCAGGTGGGCGAGGCGCCCGTCTGAAGGCCCCGCCACGCGCCTTGTGGGCATGTGGCAACGCGAGACCTTCCCTTGCCCTGTGGTCACGTGGCGGCCCCGGACCACCGAAGGAGCTGGCTCCGGACCTCCACGCGCTCTGCGGGCACGTGGCGCCCCCGGACCACCGAGGGCGCTAGTTCCGGACCTCCACGCGCTTCTGCACGTGGCGGCCCCGGACCACCGAGGGCGCCGGCTCCGGACCTCCCCGTGCTCTGTGGGCACGAGGCGGCCCCGGGCCACCGAAGGTACGGGCTCCGGGCTCCGGTCCGAGAGGTCCGGACCTCTCCTCGCGTGGCTGGGGGAGGCTCGGTCCTCAAGGAGGTCCGGGGCCTCCCCTGTGGGCCGGGTGCGTGGCCCTAGCTTTCCCAAGGAGTGGGCCGGGCCCATCTTGACGCGGCCTTAGGCCCTCCTTGTACTGCAGTAGTTACCTCCCTAGTGATCTTCGTCCAGTGTAAGCGGGTACCCGGTTAGCTGGGTACCGACAGAGTTGATCTCTCTCATTTTTTTTCTTTTTTCAATTGCCTTGCACTATGAAGTGGTCGAAGAACAGAATAGCATGGCATGACCATTGGCCTCAGATGATAGTAGAATTTACCCAAACAATATTTTACAAGTGAAAGAAATTCCGGTTGCATTCTTGTGCACAAAGTATTACAACTGGAAACTAGTTACAGGTGGAAAAAGTCGCAAAGCATCCAAACAGGCCCTTACTGTGACAATATTGGTGCCATTGCACATAGCTAAGGAACCCAGATCACACCAAAATTCCAAACATATACTCAGGCGATATCACCTAATCAGAGAGATAATTGATAGAGGTGATGTGAAGATATGTAAAGTGCACACGGATTTAAATATAGTTGATCCTTAACGAAGCCTCTCCCACAATCTAAGTTTGAGGCACACATGAAAGCAATGGGTATTGGATACCTGAGTTGACTCTAGTGTATGCAGGATGAGAACTTGTTATGTTTTATTTTGAATAAATGTTATACTTGTTCCTTGAACGTGCTGTTGTAAACAATGGATCAACGAGTGTGTGACTCGTTCGTGAGACTTGTTTAAATGCGATGTTCTAAATGGTCCCTAGCCTATAATCTTTAATTGGGACAATAAAGATTAAAGGGCCAGCACATGAATTGATTGATGATCATGTTTCACATATCATGGATATTGGATAGCAAATCAATGATGCGGACAGATGTCAGAGAACATGGTGTCGGATTGACTCACTCCGAGACAGTTGTTGGGATTGTTATGCTTAAATGTGCCATCAAGTGATCTCGAGTGATATACCCACAAAATCCCTTGACCTGAGATCACCGTTGTTTCTCACTATGTACTTAGGGGTTACTAAACGCTATTCCGTAACTAGATAGTAATAAAAGTAACTTTTGGGTGCATCACGAAACATGGATTGAGATGTGAGTGGATCAAGATGGAATTTGCCCCTCCAACGTAACGGGAGATTGTCTCTGGGCCCATCGAGGTGGTTGGATTAGAAAATGCATGGCCGTGCTATGTGATTAAAGGTTAATCACATTTGGACTAATGGTTAGTCTGAGTTAATCCACCATTGACGAGTGAAATTAATCAAACTACTTAAACAAGGGTGGCACAAATCTCGCCTTGGGACCGACTGGCGTCGCCTGGCAGAAGGAACTAGGACGTGTTGTATATCAAGGTTCGGTTGATATGATCATTGTGCTTTCGGGGGTCAACATGTGCTCCTTGGTGCCGTTGTTGATCGATTAGCCTGCACGTGAACCTACTGCGTCACAAACTAAAGGGGCTGGGACACCAGGATATTGGCCCTTGGCCAAGTAGGAGATTGATGGAGATGTGTCCGCATGGCAATTTCCAGGTCTGACTCCGAGTCAGATCGACTCTGGCATGAGCCGATGCCGGGGCTGATCGGGACCCAACAGATCGGACTCGGATACTTGATCCGCAAGCAATTAGAATCCTGAGGTAAAACCCATTAGTGGAGATAATATAGGGCATGGCTTAGGGAAAACATCGTGAACGCACATGTGTGAGAGCCATCACAGAAAAGGTTTCTGCGAAACCCTAGCCGTGCCCTAGTCCAATCCCTCAAGGTCCTCCGCCAAGTTCGTGGTGCTAGCACGCCAGAACTCGGCGTCGCTTTCCCGTACGTGTGGATACCATGGAGGCGTTGCTACAACAGCTACGTTCATCAACCAACTGGTTGCGAAGCCGGCCGAGTGGTTCTTAATCGAGATCGGCTAAAGGACTCAGCATCGACTCTTCCCACCGCATCAACTAGGCGTGCCCGACTCGGCACTCGGCTGTCTCGACTCATCCTCCGCTGTACTGCACGTCTAGTGGTAACGATCTATGATCCCTTACTTATACGAGTTCTTGTGCTTGCGTGGTAGAAGAAAATCGTTACAGCTACCAAGGCAGTCAGTGGCGGAGCCTAAATTTCGGTATAGAGGGGCCAATCCACTAACTATATATACGGTGGCGACAATATACCATGCATATACACATGCATATACTAACTTCTATATAGCATACATACACATGCATGTACTAACTTTCATATAGCGTCTACCTGAGTCCCTCTCAAATGGTGTAGTTAAAACTCTAGCTTGTTCATTTTCTGAGGGCAGAGACGCATTTTGTTCTGTAACTAGAGCTTGCGTTTCAACAGGCTTGGGATGTCGATCATTGTTCACATTAGCTGATTAGCTTCGGCAGAATTAACCAGCTTGTACCAGCTATCAAGGGTCTTTACCCTCTTCATATTGCCTAAACAGTAATGGCTTCCGATTAATTTAATTGTGGCCTAGGGCATCACGGGATTAGATTTAGAAATTAGAATAATACCTTTGTGTATTTGGAGCCTGGAGGACGGAATGTCGGAACGGAAGGATTGGAGGAGACCTTGCTGATGCCGGTTGCCGCCTTGCCAAGTGAGAAGCGTGACGTCGTCTTCGTCTACGCGGAACCAGATGCGGCGCGGGCACCGGCCCTCGTTTCTCATCGCATCACCGACTCTACGTCTCCCGAATCTGCGTATCTACTAAGCACGAGGACTCGATTCTAGTACTGGCTACTTAGTTGGACCTTGTCTCTTTGGGCCGGCGATGGTTGCAAATGGGCCAATATTATATTGCCTAATTGAGTTGAGGAGGCCTAATCAATAGAATTAGTAATTTTTTAATGTTATGTAGTATTGTGTTCACGTGATGGTTGGGTGGGGGGGCCTGGCCCCTGCGCCCTGCCCCCCCCCCCCCCCGTCCGCCACTAAAGGCAGTTCCGAAGGAGTTGAGAAAAGGCCTTAATTCCCTCATCATTTTGGTTGCTTGGGAGATTTAAAAGCATTGGAATGTTTGTCTGTTCAAAGGAAAAGGGCCTTGTGTTCAAACCATCCTGCAAACTGTGGCTAATAATGTACTCTTTGGAGTGTGGCAGGAGCCTCTGCCCTTCAGGAGCTGCTAACTCGCCAACTCATTTCCGAGGATTAGCCTGATCTGAAAGTAGTAGTGTGGTGGTGTGTGTGTCTGTTGGCAAGTTAGAACCTAACCTGCCTTTTACACGGGGTTGACTTTTCAGTCGCTCCGCTTGTTTTGTTTCTCTTCTTAATGAAATGGCTCGCAGCTCTCCTGCGACGTTCTAAAAAAAACTTGCTACTGATTGAACAACCTAAGTGGAATGTTGAAAATGTGAAAAGTATACATGGAGATGTAGTCAACATACACAGAGAAGTGATCAATGCGTTCA
The DNA here is from genome assembly GCA_030272315.1 of Paspalum vaginatum. Lineage (NCBI taxonomy): Eukaryota > Viridiplantae > Streptophyta > Magnoliopsida > Poales > Poaceae > Paspalum > Paspalum vaginatum. Next base: position 25,842 of record JAMSGZ010000120.1, read on the forward strand.
TGATTGAAACTGTTGGGGTCAGTTTGATTGACTTGATCTCCTCGTATAGCTGCAGTGCCTTCTTCCAGTCCTTGGCCTGAAACAATGACCCTAAAATCATGATGAGGTAAAAGGAATCTCGGTAATATATCAACGGATGATGGAAAAAAAGAGGAATGTAGTATGCATGTAACATACAGAGTTACGTATGCAAGCTACTCATTACTTGCTATTGAACAACATGCGCGTCACAGTTAAACCCTAGATGTGCCTTTCATGCAACAGTTTATGCAACTTACATTGCAGCAAGCCCCCATTAACGAACCATATGCAATCGTTCCAATGTGTAAACCTTTTGCTCTTGCATCTTTCATTATTTCAAAGGCAGCATCTGCCCTCCTAGCATGGCCAGCTACATCAACAAGAGCACTCAAAAACATCTGTAGTTCATGGAAATAGACAAACAAAAAAATAAGATAAAGGGAGGACATTAATTTTTTTCATGCTTTAAGTCTATCACTAAGAAATTACACCTCGTCAGGTTTTACTCCAATGTTGTTCATATCTTCATATATCTTCAGTGCAAATCCCAAATCGCCTGTCAAGCTACAGCTTCTCAATGCAATTGTGTAAACTTCTGGGGTCCCCTTTATATTGTACTCCTGAAGCATTGTATACACCTCACGAGCTCGATCAGCCTATACAAACAAGACAAACACAATTTGACTTACATACACTATTTTCCCCATTTTGCATTTTCAGAACAATGTTTAATCTGTAAAGCCACCTGGCCCGCCTGAATACATGTCTTCATCAGCGCTCCAACAGTAACATGGTCAGGAAGGATTGGTTTGGATCCTTTAGATTCTGTGGATTCTGCTGTCATTTCTGATAAAACATCAAATGCCCGAGCCACAGCTCCAGATTCGCCACATGCACTGATCAAAGCATTGAAGACAACTCGATCTGGCTTCACCTTCTACTGCAATTATGACCCAATAAGTTCAACAAGTATGAAACCCTTATTGTAGGATATTGATCGTAAGATATCTTCAGTAACATCTATAGCACAAAGGACAGTGGCAAAAGGTTTGCAGAACCGGAGCTGGGCACAATATTAGGGGCGCCTTGTCGGTGCAAGTGCTAGTGGAATACTACAGCTATGGAATCTCATCGTCCATGTGGAGCTCCAACATGACACCCCAGATCAACATATTTGGCACCTATCCAACCATGGGATTTAGTGTAGTAAATCAGCCTTCTTCACTGGGACAATTAAATTTGGCCCTTGGAAGGTGCATTTGGAAGACCCTGGCACCCTTAAAATGCAAACTCTTCATTTGGTTCGCTGCCAAGAATCGGTGATGGACGGCTGACAGGCTTGCTAAGAGAGGGCTACCGCACCCTGCTGCATGCCCTCTCTGTGACCAATCCATGGAGACTATTCAACACTCCCTAGTCACTTGTGTGTTTGGGCGGGAGGTTTGGGCTTTAATCTTCCAAAGATTGGGGCTGCTTGCCCTTGCATCTCAGCCTGGCTGTTGCCGCTTCTTAAGTTGGTGGTGCAGAGTTAGCACGGCGGTTCCAAAGGAGTTGAGGAAAGGCCTTAACTCCCTAATCATCTTGGTTGCCTGGGAGATTTGGAAGCATCAGAACGCGTATGTGTTTGAAGGGAGAAGGCATTGTGTCCAAGCTGTTCTGCAAGCCGTGGCTAATGAATGTAACCTTTGGAGTGTGGCGAGATCCTTGGCTCTTCAGGAGCTGCTGGCATGCCAACTCTTCTTCGAGGGTTAGCCTGGCCTGCTAGTAGTGTGGTGGTGGGGCGGTTTGAATGGCCTTTGAGGGTTATACCAAACTTTCTTGTACACGGAGTTGATTTTCAGTCACTCCGTTTGTTTTTGTTTGTTTTCTCTTCTTAATGAAATGGCACGCAGATCTCCTAAAACGTTCAAAAAAAAACATCTACAGCGCCTTCTACTGCAATTATGACCCAATAAGTTCAACAAGTACGAATCCTTATGGTTGGCAATTGATTGTAAGACATCTTCAGTAACATCTATAGCCAAAGTGAAAGGAGCAGATCTAACATAAAGTGCATCAGACAGAACAATATCACCTTTGAGCTCAGAATCCCATAAGCACCAAATGCTTTTGCCACTTGTCCAGCTCTAGCACAGCCATCAATTAATGCACTGTAGGTGTTAACATTTGGTTCAATACCAGCACTGACCATCTCATGAAATACCTAAAATCAAACACAGAGTGTATTAATAATACAGAGTGTATTAATAAATTTTAAAAGGAAGCCACCAATATGTCACTATATGACTTAGTTACCTCAAACATGGCATCAACTTTTCCACATTTTGCACAAGTTGATATCAAGGTTGTGTAAAGTTTACAATCAGGCTTCAGCCCAGCTTCCTTTAGGAGTTCCATAACTTGGAGTGCTCCTATAAAGGTAAAAACATTTGGTCACATTTCATGGTTCCACATCAACTCTGGCACATCTGACAAGAAATACTAAAACGACAAGGTAGAGTAGTTACCGTCAAAATCTTGTGAATGTGCACACACGGACAAAAGCATATTGAAGGTACTTATTTTTGGATTGCCAATTAATCTACAAAAGCGAAGAGCTTCCAAGACAGCTCTTTGCTTCTTACACATACTGAAAAAGCTGGCATGGTGGATCTAAAAATAATTGGAAATCAGGAGGCTGAAGATACTTTATAGAAAAAGTAGTAAATTACCCACCTAAATCAATTAATCGTGTAATTTAAACCCTGAGTAGCCCCCCCCCCCCCGGGCAAAAACGCACACAAAGCATTAAAATAACAACATATAACCCTGTTAGGCGAAAACGATTCTAGGTTTCGGTTTTGTATTGTCTTTGCAGTCTTTGTGGGAACTAAATTAAAATTGCTGAACATGGCATCTTGCCATCTTGGTAGACAGTGGTCAGAGTCAAATGTCTGTGCCTACCTCCATTTTCATCTCTTTGTCTTCATCATCATCAATGGCAAGTGAAGCCCCATCACTGGGAGGTTCCATATATTGGAATCTGTGAAGATACAGAATAGACAGGCAACCCAACCAAGATCTGTAGCTATTATTTTCTTTATCACAAAAATAGCACCACCTCAAGCCTGACATGGTGACTTAACCAGCTGCTCTGAGCTCAGAGATACCAAATCTAAGCACCCCTCCCAAATGGTATGCACTAAACCTGTTATCACACAGGCCCAATATCTGTTAACAAGTTGTATTAGTGGACTGTTAGCCTGGCTCGTTGAGCCCATTAGGGCTGGCTGCGGCAGTGGCTTGCTTGTATCTCAAGCCACGATTGCGTCGTATTAGATTAGGATCACGGCGCCCTTAGGCGCCTCACATGTATATATATGTACTGTACCCTTGATCCTAATCTAATCAATCTTTCCGAGCCATACTCTCTTTCATGGTATCACGAGACCTTCCGCTGCCCTAGTCTCCCTCCCGCTGCATCGAGCGCGACACCTCTGCCGTCGCTGCCCTTGCGCATCATGGCCGGATCCACACCCCCCTCCACTGTCCCCCCCCCCACCCCACTGAGCGCGATGCAGACGCTGCCGCTGCCGCCGAGCGCGATGCCGCCACTGCCCACGAGCGCGCCGCCGCCGAGGAGAAGCACCTGAAGGACGCTGCCAATGCCGCCCTCAAAGCCCGCAACGATGCCCTCCAGTGCGCCCTCGATGCCGAACAGGAGGCGTCCGCTGTCGCCAAGGAGCGCGCCGCTGCCGCGGAACGCGAGCGCGCCGCCCTTGAGTGCGTTGCAGCCGCCCGCGCTGCAGCCGACACAGCCCTCAAGCTCGAAGACGCCGACAATGCTGATGATGGCAACCACCTCCTGCAGTTCAACGAGGCCGCCGCCCTCATCAACTTGCACTCTCAGGCCGTCGCCGTCCAGAACATCCGGACTCTTGTCCCGATCGTCTTGGACCTAGACTCCGACAATTATCTCCGTTGGCGCGAGCACTTTCTTCTCACCCTAGGCAAGTACTCCCTTGCCTCCCATGTACTTGCAGATCTTCCTGCCGACGTCACCGCGGATTGGATCCGCATGGACTGCGTCATCCGCTCCTGGCTCTACGGCACCATTGCCTAGGAGCTGGTCGATGCGATCATGGAGCGCGGCGCGACACACCTGGCTCGCTGTTGAAACCCAATTCTTGGGCAATCGCGAAACCAGGGCCTTGTACCTTGACGCCGAGTTCCGCAACTTTGAGCAAGGCGACCTCTCCATCACCGACTACTGTCGCAAGCTCAAGGGCATGGCTGATGCTCTCTCCGATCTCGGCGAGCACGTGTCTGATCGAACATTTGTTCTCAATCTGCTTCGCGGGTTAAGTGACAAGTTCGAGTCCATCGGTCGACACCTGAAGCACGCTCGGCCCTTCCCCACCTTCCTTGAAGCCTACGCCGATCTTCTTCTCGAGGAACTCACGCTGTCCAAGCATACTGCACCGACGCCACCGCCGCCCACCTTTGTCTCCGACACTGCGCCGTCCTCAGGCTCTGCCAGCGCGCCTCCCCCTTCCACCCCTGCTGCCGGCGGCAACCCTAAGAGCACCACCAACAACAACAAGGGTCGCCGCGGCAAGCGTGGCAAAGGGGGCGGTAGCGGCGGAGAGTCTGAGACTGGCAACTCCAACTCCGAGGGCGTCACCAGCAGCCCTGCACCCAACTCCGGGGGCGCCTCTAGTGCTGGCCAGCCATGGCCTTCCTTCTGGAATCCTTGGACAGGCTCCATCCAGATGTTGCCCGGCATCCGGCCTCCCATGGCTCCACTTCCGCGACCGGCCAGCCTCCTCAGGACTTCCTCGCCAGGACAAGTCCTTGGAGCCAGCCAGCGCCATTCTTCTATGGCGGGGTCCCTCTTGGGATCAGCAGAGCCTCGCGAACTCCTTCGCCACCGTCTCACTTCAGCAGCCCCAACAGCAGTAGGACTGGTTCCTTGACATAGGGGCCACCTCTCACATGACAGCCGATCCCGGTACTCTCTCTGACCACTCCTTCCTTTCAATCCATTGTAGTTGGCAATGGTTCTCTTCTTCCGGTCACTGCTTTTGGCGTCACTCAATTACAGGGTCCCTTTCGTCTCAACGATGTTCGTGTTGCACCTAGTCTCACCAAGAATTTAATTTCTTTTCGTCGTTTCACTACTGATAACTCCTGTTCCATCGAGTTTGACCCCTTTGGTTGCTCTATGAAGGATCTTCAGTCTCGGAACGTGATCGCTAGGTGCGATAGCTCTGGACCCCTGTACCCGCTGCGTCTGCCTGGATCAGCTCTTTCCCCACTCGCTCCCCATGCTGCTGCCGGGGCGTCCACCACCTTGTGGCACCGCCGTCTTGGTCATCCCGGCGATGACACTCTGTCTCGCCTGGCTCATGCTGCATGTATCCCTAGTGTTAAGGAGTCGTCCACTTTATGTCATGCTTGTCAGTTAGGTCGACATGTTCGTCTCCCCTTCCCTGTGTCATCATCGCGAGCAGCTCACAATTTTTTTGTGGACATCACCCGTTGTCAGTGTTTCTAGCTACAAATATTTTTTGATTATTCTTGATGATTGCACGCATTACATTTGGACGTTTCCACTTCGTCTAAAATCTGACACATTTTCTACCCTCTCCAATTTTTTTGCCTACGTCGCAACTCAGTTTGGCACCACCATCCGCGGTGTTCAGTGCGACAACGGTCGCGAGTTTGATAACTCTGCAGCCCGCACATTCTTCCTCACTCATGGCGTCCACCTTCGCATGTCTTGCCCATACACTTCTGCTCAAAACGGGAAGGCTGAGCGCGGCATCCGCACCATTAACAATGTTGTTCGCTCCCTCCTGTTTCAGGCAGCCCTTCCCCCCACCTAATGGGTCGAGGCCCTTCACACCGCCACTCACATCCGCAATCTCTTGCCCACCTCCATCCTACAATTCCTCACCCCCCCCCATCAGGGTCTGTTCGGCTCACCCCCTACCTATGATCACTTGCGTGTTTTCGGATGCTGCTGTCCTTTGCTAAAGAGAAAGCAGCGCAGTAGCACTCGCAGCAGATTAATGAGGTGCCGCTGTACTCAGTAGGTAGTGGAAGAAACCAAATATGTCAAGTTGAGAAGGCTCAACCTTAAAGACCCTTAGCTCAAGCACACACAGAGAAAGAGATGAAGGGAAGAAGATAAGGAAGAGAGAAGAGATGGAAAAGAACCAGACATGTGACTGTCAACATGTTCCTACTTTAGTTTCTTCCTTTGTAGCTGACATAACAATTACGTGTCAAAAATTGTTGCCATGTCACTTAACAAAGATGAATTAGGTCCAGGGTACAATTCCCTCCTGTTTTAATAGTTGAAGAATGAATATTAAGAAGTTTCATAGTGCAGGATTTAGATAATCTTATAATTACACAATATATACTTTATCTATTCTTTGAATGGAAAAAGAGGGGCTTGCCCCTACTGTTTATATATCAATATATCTATTACAAAGGCTAGTTATAAACCACACGCCCTCAAAAAAATGTCAAAAAGTTAAACTATTGCAAAAGGTACTTTACCTTATTCATATCAAGCGATCCATTTTGTTCCATGCTTTCTAACAAATCCAAGCAGTCCTTCAACCTGAATATACCAAATGATATTTCAGCCAAAAAAAATCTTCAAATGCAAAATGTGCTTAATTTGAAATTGACATTGTGTGGATACAGTTAACTGGAGCTCCAGGCACAAAAGTTTTACACTGATTATACATCAAATATAATACCTTCCATCAATTAAGAAACTATTGTATATCTTCAAATAATCTATTGTATCCTTCGTGCCTTTAGATCCCCCTCTCTTTAGTGGAGCGAAGTTATCTGTATTCTCCTTATTTAGTATGTTAGATATGCTCCAGCCAGTGACTGTGGCACTATCATGGCCCTTCACGGCTTTCTCATGTTTACTCAGAGGACCTTCCCTTAAGCATGCAACTGGATCAAAGTGCCATGGATATAGAGTATGCTTCAGATGAGTTGGAACAAAATCATTAAAAAGGTGATATGAAAATAAATAAATTATTTCAGCAGTCTTAAGTACCAAGAAGAACATGAATTCCAAAATTAAACCTGCTGGCATATAAGAGCTCCCTCCAATTGAGTTTGTGAATTCATTTGCTTTCTTTGGTTCGAACAAGTTGCAGTAGCTGGCCAGGGGAACAAAATTGAGATGATCTTCTGCTACTCTTTTGAAGGATGAAAGCGATGTAAAATCAAGATCTTCCTCTTGATCAATCTGACAGCATGTAACAAAATTAGCATCCCTGGTATTCATCTCCTTACCAGTATGACCTTGGTTATTTTGTGCCCCTTCCTTTTGTCCTGAAAGGGATAAAAACTGATAAGGTAGCCCAGCTATCTGGCCTGCTCCGTTAGAAAAATACTTGGTTTCATCTTGTTCTTCTGACACAGGATGTGGCAGCACAGGAATACTTGCAATATTTTTTATAGAACTATTTGTTGAAGTTGAGAAACTAACATCGTCTGGTGCAGAAATACCTACGGATGTATCCGGAGATATCCAAGGAGTAATTACAGAGTAAGCCCGTGTTTCCTTATATACAGTATTTACATATGGACAGATACCAGCCTTGCAATGCATTTCACCAACAGTCATTCTTCCAGAAACAACAAGCTCTCGAAGCCCAGTAGTATGAGTTGAATGTCCTGCTGAATTACTATCATACAATGTTTTTGATGTACCAAGAGCCTTATTTACAATGATTTTGCCACATTCATGTAAAATCTGCCAAAATAGAAGATCACTACAAGTTACTAGCAGATAATTGTCGTAATGTTCAATAAGCACAATTCCCTCAAAAAAAAGTTTTAAAGGCAGAGCATAGCAAACGGGGAAAATCAATTCAAGCAACTATGTCTCCGGAAGATGTAGCATTAACTCAAGAACAGTGCAAAAAGCACCAATCCACGAAATCACCACTAAAAGCTTACCTCCGTGGATTCCAGGGGTCTCGCGCTGCGCCACCGCAACCACAAGAACTGCAAGCCTGCGAGAAGAGCGACCGTCGCGGCGCTGAATAGCGAGGCCCCGCCCAGCACAACGTCTGCCTGGTCGGAGCTCAGCGCGCAGCAGGTTGTCCTACTGCGGGCGCGAGAGACGGGGCCCGGCGGCGGCAGCGGCTGGAGCAGGAAACCACCCCCACCTCCATTCCCGCAGCCGTGGCGGCGAGCTGAGCGGCGGCAGAGAGGGAGGTGGAGGATGCGCGGAGGGGCGGCCAGCAGCAGTAGGAGCGCTGCAGGGGCGGAAGTGGAGGCGGAGACCTCCATTACGGGGTGAAGAAGAGTGGCGGAGCGAATCAGGTTTAGGATGATGATGCGTTGGAGGTGACGATGGGTTTTATCCGGAGTTTGCGAGGAATTGTGGTTCGGAAGACGTTGCTTCTGGTGCCAGATTACGGCGGGTCTGCCTCTTCGCGCCACGCCACGTTACCCGCCTAGTAGGCACACTCGATGTCACCAACGGATCAATGACGCACATGCATTTTCAGAAATTAATAATTTTTAAATTGCACATAGTTTATTATTATATTAATTACTTTGTTAAAGATTTTTATATAACAAAGAAAGCTAATGATTTTTTTAATTTTTTTCATTCAAATGTATCGTGGGTTAAAACAAAGTATTTAATTTTTTTAATAAAAAATATTTGCTTATAGTTAAATTTTTTATGTAGCAGGATTGAACATGAAACACGATTATTGATCAAATCTGGTGCTGAGGTCACGGTCGCCATGCACATGCTGCTCATGTTTAAATACATACTAAGTCATTATGATTTTTAGTAGCTATTGTACCTTCGTTTGGCATAGTTTCTCCTGAAAATTATAGTTTAAATTCACGTATAAAAGAATCCGTTTACCCATAAATATTTTCTAAAAAACTTATTATGAGAAATCCATAAGATCCTTTGTCAAAAATCAATCACACCGTAAAAACGCCGTGGCCCAATAATTCGGCCCACCTCGAAAAAATCGGCCCGGTTGGCCCTGCTCCCCGCCGCCTCCATCTCATCCTTCCATCTCGATTGGACGCCTCGCATTCGCCGGCTCCATACCCTAAAAAGTCTCACTTGCCCCGTCCGAACCCTAAGCCGTTATTTTTCTTTTTCCCACCCCGCGGCAGCCCGCCCACCGCTGTGCCTCCTTCCCTCTTTCTCGGCGCCGCGGCACCCCCGGTCTGCTGCCCGCCACCCACCTCCAACACCACCACGCGGCTGTCCACCCGCCGCCTAACCCTAACACCACGGCACCGCCTACTGGGCCCTCCTTTCCTCTCGGCCCACCCGAGTCCTCCCGGACCTCCTCCGTCTCACCCCGTCCCGCCGCTTCCTCCGGCTTGACCGCACGGCCGTCCGCCCACCGCCCATGCCTTCTTTCCTCTTTCTTGGCGCCGCGCCAGCCCTTGTCTGCTGCCCGCCGCCCACCCCCAATACCACGGCACCGCCTACTAGACCCCCCCTCTCCTCTCTGCCCACCCGCGTCCTCCCAGACCTCCTCCGTCTCGCCCCGTCCCGCTGCTTCCTCCGGCTTGCCGCGCCCCGACGCCTCCCCCCTCAGCCTCCTCCACCATTGGCGCGTCGCCCGAGCCTGGGCCACCGGATGCCAGCGACGTTCTCCATCGCCCAACGCCGCCCAGGGCACCGGCCTGCCTCACCACCAGGCTACCTCGACGTCGTCTTCCCCCGACTGCGGCCGCTCCTCCACCGCCGGAAGAAGATCTCCGTTATGCTAGTAGCTCTGTTTACTCTCTCCCCGCGCCTGTTCCAGATTCTCTCGGTTCTTAGATCCTTTGCTTTCCCCCTCCTCAGTTTTTCTTTGTACAAGTTATTCACACTTGCATCACATTTGATCGAGCAGAGGTGATGATTAAGAATAGCCTTGTACAATGTTCCAATGGCGATTGGGGATTAAAGCATAGCATTGTAGTGATCATGGTACAAAAACCAAATAAATTGCAGCAACGTTTGGATGATGCTTGTTTTGCATTTCGATGGCCTCCCGGTGCATCTGATTTTTTCTACACCAAATGAATTGCAGTAGCACGATGATTGCTTTGCACATTCGACAGCCTTCCAGCGCTATCTAGTTTCTCTATTTCTCAAGGAAAATTGTGACATTTATTCATCTGTCAGAAGAGCTAGCTCGGACCCCACGGATCAAAACAGCTACAAAGATTTAATGTGTGGAACCATGTCAAGTCGATGAGCACATGTCAAATTCCACAGATGACAAATATATTTGTCGGGTTCACTCATCTCTACGGATGGCAAATACATCTAACTGGTTCAATAAGGCAGTTTGTGTCTTGTTCTCATTTTCGATTCGACGCACATCTGGCGGAAGAGCATAGCACGAATTCTATGGATGGCTATATAACAGGTTCAATAAAGCAGTCTGCATACGCCTTGTTCTAATTTTCGATATGATCCATTAGTGAATAGATCAAAATTCATCTAGCATGGATGCAGTACGGCTCAACATCCGGCTATCGACGTGATCCATTAGTTAATAGATCAAAATTCATCTGGCATAAACGCAGCACGGCTCAACATCAAAACTCATCTAGCATGGATACATCACGGTTCAACATTAGACCGTTGGAACGATATAATTTTCAACATGATCTATCAATAGATCAAAATTCACCATGCGGTATGGATACAGCAAAGTTCAATATCTGGCTGGAGGACCGACTTAATTTTTAACTTGATCTATTAATAGATCAAAATCACCATGTGTATGGTTAAGGCACTGTTCACCATGTGGAACAACAGCAGATCTTGGCGACGGCTTGGAGAGGGTCGTGCGCGTCAAGACCTGCAGCCTGGACGGACGGTGCGCGAGGGCGAGCAGTCTGGCAGCGTGCGACGTGAGAACCTATCTGCGTGCGCGTGCGGCATCGCTTCCCAGAGAAAGAAAAAAAAAGAAAATGCAATGCCTCTGGCACGTAGCGTAGGGGTATGTATATATAGGCATGACTTTGCGAACTGGCAGCTTGTTCCGATTATTCTTGAGCCTCAACGAACTCCAGGATTTAACGCATCGGACTCTATCTCTAGACATGCGGGTATGGAATTTTTTCGGTGAAAAAAAAAACAGGACCGGGAGTCATGCCCGTTTGAGTTTGCGTAGCAAAAACGCCTGTTTCTGCCGCTACGCGTAAAGGTGTGCGTAACTCTATTTGGATGACCGCCGGATTAAACTCTATTTAGATGACCGCCGGATTAAATTTGTGGTGGGATCAATGTTTAGATCTAAAGGTAGATAAATAGGTTAGGTATAAAATTGATGGGTGGATATTGTTATTTTTTAATTCGCTCTTTTATAAGGTAGATAGATTTAGCACCGTTTCTGTTTTGCACTCATCGATTCTATTTTGCACTGTAACACTAATGTGACGCACAGAATAGAGTAGGATTTGAGAAATGAAAATGGAGAACATCATTGAAAATAGCTTTACTCCTATCCGCATATCGTCGTCGTGTTCCAATGCCTATATTAAAATTGTACTGAATTTTTTACTTATGAGTTATTAAAAAGATGATTTTTCCATAACCGTTTATGAAATTTTCATTTCTCCATCACTGCTGTTGATTCATTCTCGTTTTATCCTGTGAGCCACTACAGTCAGAAATTTCACAGTCAATGTGGCGATTTTACCTTCAAATGTTTGAAGACCGACTCTGTGGCCTATGCGTGCACTGATCAAACCCTTTACCCTTTCTCCTTTAAGGTTTTATCTTTCTCCTTGGCTCTCAAGCTCTCCCTCTCACTCTAAACCATAGCCGCTCGGCTTTACCTTTCTCCCTGGCTCTCAAGCTCTCCCTCTCACTCCATAACCGTATCCACGTGGCTAAAAAAACCCGTCGAGTAATCCATACCCGATCAAATACCTACCGCACTCATGTTTAAATAGCACAAATATAATAAATAATGTCTTATTTAAAATAATAAATCACTAAATATGAGTTAATAAATTGAAGACAATAATAAATAATATTGAAATATACGAGTTGACCATATTTTTACCCAATACTCACTTATGTTTGTTTAATTACGTAGAATAAATGCATGGTCAATGCAGGTATAAATTATCCATGAGTATGCGGGTATGGGTAGTATATACCCGTTCCTGCACCCGTGTATCCAATGGGTATAAAATTGTATCCATTAACGTACCCGCGGGTGAAGTCATTCCACATCCGCCCTTATATCGGGTAAAACCCATCGGCTATTCGAGTTTCGGGTACCATTGCTATCTCTAGCTAGGTGTGAAGGTTGATTTACTCGATCTAGACGTTGCATCTAGGGTATGGCTCATGGACGGGTGAGTGAACTCTGCTCTTTGCATGCGAGGAGGACAGTGTGGAGATTCAAGTAGTGCCGACTTTTGTGGATTTTATATGCGTTTTTTTTGCGCATTCATTCTGTAGGATGGACCGAGAAAAGAGCTTCTTGCTAGAGATTCGTGTCATTGGTACAGATGATTGTTTCAGATGGTATTAGGGATGAAAATTTGAGTGGGTCCACCCAATGGCCCATTACCCAAAATACAACATGGGCCGTAGATACCCATTGAACTGACCCAACCAAACGCGGTGCCAAACAGTGATACTTCTTCTGGGTAATTGGGTAACCTAAATCTCTTGCTCCTGTCACTTGCTGCCCCTGCGTTGCTACCCTTGCGCCGCCCGCGCATTCAGCAACAGGGGCCATGCATCGTCCTCGTCAACCGCTCGTCCGTCCGCGCCTGTCAGGCTCGTCGTCGACGCCGGCTGGTCGAGCAGCGCTGAGGCCAACCAGGTCACGCCTGCCGCTGACGGCAAAGTCCCCATCGACACGACGACATGTAGCCAACGAGCCCCACGCATAGCTGAAGCCGCCATCGCGCCGACGCGCCGACGGCAGACGCGCAGCTGACGTCACCGACGGGCCGCACGCGCAGCGCGAGGCCGCTGTCACCTCGACGGGCCACATCCACAGCTGACGCGGCCGTCGCTGCGGCGGACGGGGCTCCGCGAGCTCCGCGAGCTCCGCGATGGGGTTGCTGCGTCGCAAGCTCGGCAAGATCCGTTCTTCTCTCTGCAGTATACCTCCCTGGCTAGTTTTTGCAATCTCAATCTAGTAAATCAAAAGTCCTCCCAAGGTTGCCATTTATCTTGCTTTTGATTCTGGGCTTGTCCGTACTGCCGGTCCGCCGCTGCGCCACTCGTTCAGGCCGCCTATAACCGCGGAGCTCGTCGGCCGCGCCGCCCGTCCGCCGCGCCGCTTGTCGGCCGTGCCTCCTGTCCGCCGCGGTTGCCGTGCTGCCCATCCACCATCCGTGTCGGCCATCCACCGCCAGCCAGCCGTTTTCCTCCCTACCCATACATTGCTTTTTGGGTAACCCAAAGTTTTTTGGGTAAGGCTGTGATTTTGTTGGGTAACCCGTAACCCATATTTTTTTGCATTGGGTAGAGTGGGTTGGGCAATGGTTGGCCCAAAACCAATCCACTTGCATCGCTAGATGGTATATTGATAGCAGTTTGTAGATGCTGACATGACGGACTACAAAAACTTTGTTGAGGGATTTCTTGAGTCTTACTACTGTGGTGAGACCAAGAGCAATATCCCGGTTCAGAGCGACTAGGATGTAGTTGATATGCTTGCAAAGAATACCGGTACAAAGATACATCAAGTGACTGTAGCTTAACACTATCCTGATGTTGACCCACCTACAATTCCATCTTGGGATGACAATCCCTTAGACACCGGCTGTGGGAGCTCCAGGTCTTTGTGAAGTAGAACCTAGCCAAGTGTTGTCGAAAAAACCGCCCGACGGTCGTACGATAGCCAACACACGATGAGCGATGAGATCATACTATTGTTGTGATCGTCTCTCTTGTGATGTGGCTCGACCGGTCCCGAGCTATGGAGACGGTCCTGCAAATGTGGTTTCGGGCGCGTGCCACCTGGCCTGAGTGATGTGGTCGTCGGAGAATCGCCCTAAAGATACACAACAAGACAAACAGAACAATAAATTACAGCCAAATCGCATGGATCGGCTTCCGACGGTTTGATCGGTCAGCTCTCTTGTTAGTAGATATAAAACAGAGCATGACAAGAAGATTGTAAACCTACTTAAATCATGATCTAGACAATTAACTACTCTAGACTGGCGAAGCTCCAAAGAAGTTCATCCAGAACAGAAAATATATCTTTGCGGTCGTTATTTCATGATACCGCCAATTCCTCGATGAAAAATGGGGTATAAATAAAGTTATGTGCATTATTTACTTTGAACTAACGAATTCTATGAGTTTTGATAGTTTTTAGTATTTCACAGGGAGATGCTCAAAATCCATGCAAAATATCATCAACTGGAGCAAGAGCTAAATTGGACACAAAAGGCTTGAGATACGATCACAAATAACATCACTATAAAGTATATCAAATGCTCTCATGGATTGCGAAGAGCTCATCGAGACAATCAAAATGGACATATAATTTATCTCGTTTGGAGTTCGTACGGAGAAGATACAAAGAAATTAAATTAAAAAAAGCAATGCCGATGTCATCATTGCGCCACCATACGACGCGTGGGTAGGAAGCACAAGGAGCGACACATGGCGGGCAGCCACTAGCTGGCCAAAGGTGCCGCGGATCGTGATCCTAGTATTGGCGGTGCGGCCAGTCAGCGGGCGCTGTGTGAAGGCTAGGGGCGCGGCTCGCCTAGGGCGCAGGGCTATGGCGTGGCCTGGCGGCTCACACCTCCACTTGGCCCACGTGGTAGCCGGGGACTGGAGCGGGGCGTGGCATGCCCGGTCCGACGTGGGTCGCCCGCAGGTTGGGGCCATGTGGCGGCCAGGGAGTAGCCCCAGGTGCGGTCTAGCGCGGTTCAACCCCTGGTTTGTGCGGTTCAAGGTTGGTTCCGCTGGTTCAGTCGGCTAGGAAGGCATCTGAGGCCTATTTTGACCCAGTTTAACTGCAAAACAGCCGTTCTATCTCCTAAGGACTGGTTCAAGGTCCAAGGATCCGGTTTTGGACCGGTTCTTCGCACCATTGTTGATGGTCGTTCTTGCACTATCTCCGACCATCAATTATCCATGAATATGAAGGAAAATATATCAAAGTATAGACTAAACCCTTGCTACTGACAAAATTCCACGAGTTATGTTGAATATTTGATTGCAGGTGCAAGATCAGAATAAAATAGACAAATTTGGCTAAGTCAGGAAGAAACCCTGGCCGCTTGGCTAGTGGGCCATGCCACCCAGCCTCCCCTTTGGCCGCTCGGCCAGTGAAAGTTGCCAAATCATCCCATCTTCAACCTGCATGCACACAAGTGACATGTCAACACAACTCCAAGGTGTAAACCGTGAAAGCAACATGCAAAGCACTGGAAGACTCGCTACTTCATCAATCCAGCACTTAGATTGGTGAAGTCAGTGATCCAGGGCACTTTAATCCTGTGGCTAAGGAAGAAACACACTCAAGATCCAATGATCCAGGGAAAAGCATAAATATAACCGCCTAACTAGGATGCAACCGACTTGTAGAGGCAAGATGGACCGTAGGATAGAGTAAGGCGGTGGATCCAAGGGTACCCTTGGTCGTTCGGCCAAGGGTGGGGCTACCCGGCCTCCTATGAAGCCGCCTGGCCTGCCACTTGCCCTCTCAACTGCCATACTGACCCTATAAGACCCCCACTCAATTGGTGACTATAAATACTCCCCGATAGCTCATTTGCAAAGTGTGGCATTGAAGAGAAACACACCATTGTCTTGGTCTTATAGCAATAGGTTAGTCCTGTGAGTTAGAGTCGAGTTTGAGCTTTCGCCGTAGGGATTCCGAAGTTAGCTTTGAGTCTTGGTAAAAGCTCTTGTATCTTTTGTACTTTTGCTACTCCGGTATAGTACAATTCATTGCTTATATTTCAGTTATACTTTATTTTATTTCTTACACTTGCCTAGTGTGGTGTACCTTATTGCATACTAAACCAAGGCTTAGGTTTGTGTTGTTTTTATGTTACTTGAATCTTCCTAGACTTGCTAGTGCTATAAACTTTCCTGAGGCTCTGATCTAAGGTTAAGTTAGTTCTCACCTTTGATCAAGGAAGAACTTTAGTGATCAAGTCTCCACTTGATCACTAGTTTAGCGTGCCATCTTATCCACGCAGCTATGGTCGGTAGCCCCTCTTGGTGACAACATTTGGGAGTCTTAGTATTCCGATCCCATCGTTCGGTAAGCCCGTAGGCGTTAACTAGTTATCGTCCGGTTGGCCTACTATCTACCCCCGTGCCACCTCGGTGTAGTCTGGAATTTCGGTCGACGCAAGACCCTAGTTCGTGTTCAGTTAACTTAGTTCAACCATGAATACTCCTATGCAGTAGTTCGTCAGGAGAGTCCGTCAAAAGATAATCCACGGGACAGTGGCCTACGCCATCATTTGAGTTTGGAACCTCAAGCACAACTCCATCGACACCAACTATGGCTGAGAAGACCATTCACGAGTTCTCTGTCCCACCCAGCAACAACATTCCCACTGGGCCTGAAGTGCAGGTTGGCGACAATTTTGAGCTCAAGCCAGGTGTCATTCACATGGTCCAAGCTATCCTATTTTGCAGATTGGCATTGAGGCTGCCAACAATCATCTCCACCAATTCCTGGAGATCTGTAGGACTTTCACGATCAAAGGTGCAGCCCCCGATGCTATTTGACTACGCCTTTTCCCATTTTCACTAGTGGGGAAGGAAAAATAGTGGTTCTACCTAAACCGCGCAAATTTGGCGACATGGGAGGCGTGTTCAAATGCCTTCCTTGCAAAGTATTTCCCTCTAGGGAAGACGAGCTCACTGAGAAACTGAATCTCGAGCTTCCAACAGCTCGCACATGAGACGGTGGCAGAGGCATGGGAAAGACTTCAAGAGTACATCACTGCTTGCCCCCACAATGGTATGGAATAGTGGTTGATCATCCAGAATTTCTTCAACGGGCTACATCGGTCCGCGCAAGAACACCTCGATGCAGCCGCTGGAGGATCCTTCCTATCCCTCAGTGTCACTACTGCCCATGCTCTCATTGAGAAGATGGCAAGCAACTAGAGATGGAAAGAGGATAGGGCGAACAATAAGCCCCGCGGAGTTCACCATATTGACAGCACCAACATGCTCGCTATCAAGATGGACCTCCTGCTGAAGAAGCTAGAGGATGCTCCTGAAGCTGTGTTTGTCCAGGCACTGGATTCTCACATGACTTGTGAGCATTGTGGGAATACCGGCCACATGGGGAACAACTACCCTAGAAATGGATCGGAGGACGTTAACTTCATCGACAACAACAACCTCAACAACAGGCGTCGTCCTCAACCAAGTTGGAATTCATGCCCACATCTACCTTTCTCCGGGTAAGATACGTCTTCTGGTAGTTCACAGCAGTTTAACAAAAACCCTTTTGATCAAAAAGCTATGATTGATAATATAAGTAAGAAATTCCATGCTAATGATAGGGTTATTAAAACTTTATCTCTACAAATGGAAACTCTGAATAGTGCCATGAAGAACCAGCTGAGTTTTAATAAAATGTTAGAAACTCAAATAGCTCAACCTGGTGCCGCTCTGCCTAGCCCTACTTCGGGGAAGCTTCTAGGATAGCCTGAGCCACCCCCGAAAGAACATATCAATGCTGTAACCACTAGGGGTGGAAGGTCTACACAAGACCCCCTCTCACATCCTAGCAATGCAGGGAAACAACAGATAAGACCCACCGAACCTAAGGAAGAAGAAGTGGCTAGTGAGCCACAACCGATAGAGGAAGCACCCAAGTCGGCTCCACACGAGTTCTACGACAGAACCGTGCTCCCTTTTCCTCAGTGGCAGAAGAAGACTCCTGTCGACGAGCAGTTTGGCAAATTCACTGAGGTAATCAAGAAATTGTGTATCAACATCCCATTGCTAGATGCGATACATACGTTAAGTACCTAAAGGACATCCTCAACAACAAGAAGCCACTACCATCCGCAGAAGTCGTGCACCTCACGGAAGAGTGTAGCGCTGCTATACTCAACCAGCACCCGAAAAAGAAAAAGGATCCAGGGAACCCAACCATCTCATGCTTAATCAGGACCTATCATTTCGATCACGCTATCTGTGACCTAGGAGCAAATGTGAGCGTCATGCCAAAGGTAATTTTTTTATAAACTAACACATGCTACACTTGTCCCTACTGCTATGTGCCTACAGCTGATGGATTAGTCGATTCACTATCCCATCAGGATCGTGCAGGATATCCCGGTCAAAATGTAGAACTTCCTCATCCCACTGGACTTCGTGGTGCTAGACATAGAGATTGATAGCAAAACGCCGCTCATTCTTGGGCGACTGTTTCTGAGCATCGCTGAGGCTAACATTGATGTCAGAGCTGGAGAAGTCCATCTCAACATCAATGATAGAAGGGAGACGTTCGCCTTCAGACCGATGGTTGAGCAGTGCTATGGCGGAACCATCAATTTAATCCGAGCTAAGGACACGTGCCACCACATGGCTCACAGTGCACTTAGACCGAACTAAATCCGGTCATCTGTCGAGCTATCTTAAAGGGCACTCGATATAACCATCACCCAGGGATGCCGACATCATACACGTTAAGCTCATGAAGGAGCTACAACAATTACAACAACCCATCATTTCATACAAACATAGTTTGATTTAGTACAAAACATTTGCTCAAAACGATGTACAATCATATTGAAATAGAGTTTCAAAAAAATCTTGCAGCGGAATACATAATAAGATACAAGTGCAATGCAGCGGAAGTAAAACATCAAGGCATGACATCGAGCCCACCGTTGTCATCCTTGATCACAAACTGCCATGTACCTAAAAAATTATCAACAACAAACGATGAGTACATAGGGTACTCATAGGACTTACCCAAGGGCGGTATCAGCCCGACACATTTGAGATTTGCAAGACTTTTTGTAGACTTAACTTCTAACCCTCATAAGCTTACTAAAAGTGAGTCCTTACTTTCAAACATAATTCATTATTAAAGCATAAGCTTCTTTTGATTCATTATAGTTATCATCATGATCCATAATTCATATATCTCATCATCTCAGCATATATGTCAATATAAAGTAACTTGCGGAAATATAAACATACAAGTACAAGC
Source organism: Paspalum vaginatum (assembly GCA_030272315.1). NCBI lineage: Eukaryota > Viridiplantae > Streptophyta > Magnoliopsida > Poales > Poaceae > Paspalum > Paspalum vaginatum. Next base: position 45,062 of record JAMSGZ010000120.1, read on the forward strand.
ATATAGTATTAAAAATATGATTAAATAAATAAGATATTAAAGTTAATACTACGTTGCTTGACAGTGATATTGGCATTCTCACACCTGGTGAGCATCAGTGATTAACATCGATTTTTAATTCCTAAGAATAACTATCATGCTAGGGGTATATGCTTACTAGCCATCGCGTTCCCACATATATCCCCCATCTCCACTTGTCCTATCCTAAGTTTGATTTCAACCCGCCATGTCCTAGGTTGTGCCCCCTCAGGAGCAATATCATGGCTTACCGGGTCAGCCCTCCCTCGAGTACAAGCTCCCATGGGCTTAACTCCCTCCAGCCACATGGTAGGAACAAGTCTTTGTTCTTCGGATGGCACAAGTAAGACTTTTACCAATCCCATGCTCCGGACAAGCACTCTAACAGTGTTATGCCGATCAGTCGACGAAGAGCAGATGTGCCTTAAATGCCTCGGGAGGAGTCCACTAACACACTATTTCAATTCTCATCATATCAGACCCATATCTCTGCCCGGTCTCATTTTTTCATCGCATCATATCATATTGCTTTGAAATTTAATTTTATTGAAAACCATTTTTGAGCCCTATCATCTCGCGGGTGAATATCTTCACTCGTTTTCTATCGTCTAAGCATGGCTAAGCATATACTTCGACCTATTCATTCTACTTTGGGTATCAGGTATTTATGCATGTGGGATTTCATACAACTCCTGAACATAAATGCACAAACAAATATAGGGACTCCTGAACTTTGTTGTTTAATGCTTGAACAAACTAATCTAAAGTTAGTTTGCCGGGTTGTGTGGCTTTGCCCCAGGCAACCCCTTGATCACTTGGGCAGCTCCTCCTTCCAAATACCACTTCAGGGGCCTCTAGGTGGTATTTGGGCTTAGTTGCTCTTTTGGACACCGTTGCTTGGAGTAGCTCCACACACTTGCTTCTTGATCACGTATCTGTAATAAGCACTACTATATGAATGATAAGCATGATGCAGGGAATGAGATGCTTGAATAACAAACATACATATGAATAATCATTTCAAGGACAACCAGAAAGGTGATTGACAAGCTATATAGACAAGGAGTACTTTCATGTACCAAGAACAAGCATACATGTATGAAATCAAATATTTACAATGCAACATACGAATTTCATACATGATCGAGCATCGATTTACATTGTTCTTTATCATACCGCATGCAAGCAAAACATTAGATAAGCACATATCTACACATGTAATGGACAACTAGTTTGAAACATCACCCCTAGCACTAGTGACATTAGTACTTTTACAGACCTAGAGCAAGCATTCACTCCTGCAATCATATATAAACCTCTCAAGTTACTGATCATAGTAGAGACATGTTAATATTGTGACCTGATCATGACAAGAAGTAGTTATTTGGTTACTTAGATTACTAAGTTACATGCACGAGGTGTGGTGTTTATTTTTGTTTAGCAAATCAAACAAACTATGCAGGGTACATAAGAGAAAACATAAGTCTATTTGAATGCCACAACATCCCTTTTTATTTTCTCCACTTTTGACCTCATTAAGTAACTATTAATGGACTCCTCAAGTAATAGTAACCAAAATGCATGAAAAATTCATACAAGTACTCTTTTACAATGACATGGCTACATAAATTTTGGTGGGGAACAAAATAAATGCCACTTTTCTATTTTATTATTTAAATCATTATAACATTAGTCATTTTCAAATGACATAGCAAACAGCAAGCAAATCATATGGAACTTTATTTCTAGATTTCACTGGAGCAAATGAGTACAATATAATTTCTATGGAATTTTATGCACAAGTTTTGTGTAGCATGTATTCTCATATTCATAAAATATACTAAGCGCAAGCATAGGGGTAGATTTGTCATTTACAAGCGGTCACATATATTACGGTACACCCACTGTTCAAATTTCATAATTTTAGAAGCACATTTATTCCACTTTTGCTAATAAATGATTAAAACAATGCATGTATAAAGCCAAGGGCAAAATGGTCATTTCACTGATCCAAACCTAGTTCACTGCTTAGCTCTACTCATAAGAAATCCATCAAAACAAGTTTCACATCATTATTATTTTTCTACTAATTTCTAGAGCATTTCAAAATTAAAATGCAAAGTTACACAACTTATTGATAAATCTAAAACTGGCAGGGGCCTAAACACAAATAAACCTAGACTCCAGGGGCCTTCACGGAAGTAAGCATAGACTCAGTGAATATTAACTAGATCGGCTGAGTAAATATCAAAGATAGAAAGGGGTTTTCCATAAAACTTCCACTTCTTCTCCTACCTCTGGATACGGAAGACAAGGGCGCGCGACCGACAGCTTGGGCACCATCGATTTGCGCGTTGGGGGTCTCGAGGCCAAGAAGTGGTCGGGGAAGATGTTCCAAGACAAGTGGGACACATGCCCCTTGATCTTGTCATGCAGGGTGGCCGGAATCAACGGGGAACAAGGAGTGAACCGGAGGTGAACCGCGTGCACAGCTCGGTGGTGACCGTGGCTCGATCTGGTGATACGAGCTGAGGGAGTTGACGAGGACTTGGGCACTGGCTGTGTGCGGTGATGGAGCACCTAAAGAAGACAACTGGAGGTGAGGACTCTGGAGGTGGCCTTCCACGGTGGAGCTGTGGGTCAATGCGCGTTGCACGGCGGCCATCCATGGACATGGGCGAGGGAGGCGGCCTTCAGCGTCACAGGTATGGGGAAATTCGAGAAGGATGGTGGCGCGGGTATGGTGCTTGTAGCGAATGGGTGAGAGGAGCACCAAAGGAGGCTGCATGAGCTTGAGCTCGAGCCATGGCCATGACGGCGGCGGAAGTGGGGAGAGGGCTATGAGCAGTGGTGGCGTCCGGGAGTTGCTGTGAAGGTGGAGAGGGGTCGAGTGATCGTGGCGCGCTTGGCATCCTAGAGGTAGGAGGCCGAATGTAGTGGCAACGCTGAACTCAAGGAGCCCCAGCCATGGTGAGATATGGCTCTGGCACTTCACGCTTGGAAGAGATTAGAGGAGGAGGCGTAGAGGAGTGGACGAGAGCAGATTGTAGGGAAAGGGCCAGGGAGTGCAGTGCGAGAGGGAGAGCTGGGGAAGAAGGAGGCTGGCTCGGTCTTCGCCCTTGGCTGGCTAGTGGATAGGGCGCAGCGCGGGCAGAGTGCGTCCACCGTGTGGGCACTAGGGAGAGGGGAGAGAAGGGGGTGATGCGGCATGGACAGGGTCTGTGGACCGGAAGACGCCGACAAGTGGGACCAGAGCGAGGGACGGAGATACGTTCCATGGAACCGGGTCCGCGGAAGACTCAGGTGGTTTTTCAAAACCGGGGTCGGACGGTGGTTTTCGCTCAGCGGAATCCGCGAGCTGACGGGTGGGTCCCATGCTTCATAGACTCAAAAGGAAAATAAAACCATGAAAAATGGAAAAATGATTGTTTGACTGCAAGAACACTTATTTGTATTCCATGATTTTGAGCTACAGAACGATCGAATCTATAGAAACTCAAAATACAGAAATTGTTTGAAACTTTGTGCTATACAACTTTGCTAAATACACCTATACCATGTTATGTGTTAAACTATGCTTTAAATTTGAATTAGAACTGCTGACCTTAGTTTGACCGAGGTTCATTCTAAACTTCAAAATTCCTTAAGTCCATTTTGTGATCATTTTCACACCAAGTATATTATAAAACGTTGTTCAATTGTTCATTCCCTAACATTTGTATATAAAGTTGTGCATGATAATGACTTTTGGTCAAGCTCTGGTAGATTCATCAGTCTAGCAGAAATCGACTCAAAACCCTATTAAAACCTTTCTACATGTCATATATAAACTTACCAAGTCGTTCTGAAGGGCAATTGTCGATTCACAGGAGAAAATCAGTTGATAAGAGAACAGATGGTGCCGAGGAGCTTCGAAGTATGAGCAAAACTCCGAAGGCAAAGGCAATCGAGCAAGGCAGCGATGAAGCCGAGCTGTGAACAGCTGTCGAGAGCTTGCGTACTCGAGTTGGCTTCGAGGGTGAAATTACCAAATGTGCATGTAGCTTGTGTAAAATCTAATGGACGTATTGGGTATAGCCGAGTGTAGCCATGTAAAAACACTTTAAGGAATGCCGGGGTCATCCCATATAAATACCAGGGAGACCAACCGACAAGGGGCAGGCTTTTGGCAGTAACACTTGGGCGCCTCTCGTTGTACGTGACGTCCGCCCTAATTCTCCAGTTTGAAGGTATAATGAATGACATACTTCGTGCATTTCTGTTGCCATTCGACCTCCTTTTGTTAAGTACCTTATTGTAACACCTTCGAATTGGGTAAAGAGTTCCCATTCTATCTATTTTCAACGCTTAATCTCTTTGCACTCAAGGACTCCAAAGATAGAGTTCCTTTGTATTTGATGTTGCCCTGTTGTCGCTACTTTGTTCGGTAACATGTCCCCAACAATGAGATTTGTCGAGATAACTAATGAGTCTCGTGGTCAAGCTAGGCTCGACACGAGATCCATCAGGGTAACTGGCAAACCGTGCCATCAAAAACGCTTCAGTACATGGTTCACCATATGGCTCATGCCCTAACAGATCTAAGAACCATTAGAGCAGCATAACGATTGCCTTGAAAAATCCTAGTTGTTAGGGGTGGCGATGCACTGAGAGAGATTAAAGACACGAGTTGCTGGGAACGTATGTCATCAATTCTTTACGTACAACATGGGTACATATTTATAGTCCGTAGACTTGGACAACAACTCTGACTCTTTCTATAACTAAAAATTCTATTTCTGATAGGCTAGTCCCAATTCGACTCAAACTAGGCTAGATACATAGACTTAAAATAAAGACACATGGCCCACCGGCCGTTGGGATCGCCTCTTCCTTAGACAACCATTCTTAGTCCATCAGCCGATCCAGCCCAAGTATCCATCGGCTAAATTTTGGTGATAACACACATACTGCAGTTGTTGCACGCTTGCTCCGGTCATTGAGTCGAGTGTCTAGGGGGATAGGATCAATCTGTGTCTCTAAGAAGGCCTACGTGCACAAACAAGGAAAACATACAAATCAAGGTACAATATAAGCTCACCAAGAGTTGGATTTATTCAAGTTAGATAGGCCTTGATTTTAGAATAATTTAGGCGAAGGGATCGCTGGAATCGGAGTCGAAATGACCAAGGTATGAATCTTTTGAGTTTATAGAAATTGGAAATGCCTTTTTGGGCCGAAAGTGCGCATGCAGCCCATCTCCCGGCTGATCTACCAGGGTGGCCATGGCTTATTCTTGCCTGTCGCGAGAGTGGGGCCTTGTAGGACGGCTCTCTGGCGTGAAGGGAAGAACAGCAGCGCGGTTGGCATCAGCGCCAGGCCCACATGTCGTAGACACGACGGTGGGGACATCATGAGGTGACGTGCTTATGTGTTAGAGACATGGGCGGAAGACGACATCATGGAGGGCATGACAACATCATCTGGCTAGGAATGGTTGAACTGGTTAGTAGGACGGAGGAGGCACTAGTCCGTTGCCGGCCTAACCGAGGGTCATGCCCATGGGCCGAGTGAGGCAACATTGAACGGACCATTTTGATAGTGGCGAAAAATTATGAGAAGGGTATAAGTGGATAGAGCTTGATTTTAGAGGAATTTAGGCGCAAGAATCGCCTAAATCAGATCCATGTCGAAAATGGACTTTTTGGTGGCGAGCTCTTGAATCTGGCCCATGTTGAATTAGTGTCATGGGCCGAGGGGGATATTTAGACTTTCGGGTGGGGAACTCTCAGTGGGCTGCCCCATGGGCTACGGACTGGCCGCGGGTGGGGCCCATAAGGCAGCTTAAGTGGAGGGGAGTGGCTGACTGATGGGCCAAGATGAGGTGAGGGCCCATCTGTCATATAAGAGGGGGAGGATGGCTAGGGGACTCAGGGCCGGCCGGTTCAACCAGCGGTCGGTTCTGTACGCCGGAACACTGCACGGCTCATCAGAGTTTGCCAGAACAGGGGTTTCGCCCTCTGTTCGTGAATCCGAGGGTACTGGCACGAAGAGTAGAGTGAGGGGAATCCGTTCTGGGGTTTTGAGTAGGGGGTGGTGAGTGGAATAGGGGCGACCATTGGTAGCCTTGGGCAAAAAACCCGGAACCCGATTACTGAACCCGAAATTCCCAAACCCGGATCCGAACTACCCGAACCCGGAATTTAGATCGGGATAGTCGGGAAAGGGTTTCTGAAACTCGAAATTACTTCAAAAAATTCAGGTTCCACCTTCTGGTACCCGATTTTCCCTAACATCCTGATCTGTGAGTTGGCCCGGGAAACCAATGGCCTAGGTACTTGTCAAGCCCCGCACCCATAATCCCCAAGACCCTGACTCGGTGACTCGACTCAGACTCAGCACTCATTTTCCAAACCGTAGCCGCCAGCCTCTTCCACTCCCAATCCAGAGGTGGCAGGCGAGGCGATGGTGGTGGTGCGACTGCCACCGCGTGATGCTCGCAGGCTCTCGGCCACTCTCCGAGCCTCGGACTGAGCCATCTTGGGAACCTGACTCCCGCAGTACCGCATCAGCGGCGGCGGCTTGACGCAGTCGCAGCAGCGCATGGTGCTCCTAATTCCGACGCTCCTGGTCGCGGCCTCCTTCTTTGATGCTCCTGCTCAGCTGCTCCCAGGTCCTAGCCCCTTTTTCCCCATCTCTGTCGTCTCACTGCTCGAGGTCAAGGTGCACCGGCGAGACGCAAGAGGTGAGAAAGTGTGAAGGATGACACTACAGTCTACAACAAGTACAAGTCTTGCACTACTTCCTATCTCGCAACATGTAGCCAAGAGTCAACCAAGAACTAAGCAAGTTTGTGAATCTGTGATACGTGCAAGTGCAAGTTTGCAACCTGTATGGATGTATATTGCCTTAGAATTTATAGAAGTTTGACGGTGTCTTATTTTTATCTTTGAGTTGTGACTGCCAACAGAACTTTTGTGCAATGTCGTATTGCTGTGTGTGAACTAAATATCAGAAGATGAGGCTAGGTTATTAGCTCCCTCTGTTTCTTTCCAATTCTTTTGAGGCATTGCTTGTTGTCCAGGTAAATCGGGAAAACCTAGAACCCGAACCCAAAATTTGGGGTACCCGAGATTCTAGGTTGTAGAATTTATGGGACTTTTTCGGGAGGCAGTTTTCAGAACTGAAATTTTGAAAACCCAAATTACCCGACCTGAACTTTCTGGGTTACCCGAACGCCCAGGGCTAGGCAACGGGCACCATTGTTGCTGCCTCAGGAGCTCCGTGGGGAGCTTTGTTTGAGCGAGCGAAATAGAAATCGAGGGTGGCCAAGGGTAGAGGAAGGTGTGGAGGTGCTCCTCACTGGTTTAATTGAACTGGGGTAGCTCGGGTGTGGAGAATGGTGTTGTTGGCGCTCTATAACGACAGTTTTTTAGCCATATTTTTGCATGTTTCCTTGTGTTTTCAAAGATAAATCATATGATCAAGTTGTGTTTTACTAACAATTAACCCTGTTTTTGTGGCGGAACCGCCGATTTAATCCGAACTAATCACACCTGCCACCCATGGCTCGCAGTGTGATTAGGCCGAACTAAACCCGGTCGTCCGTCGAGAGTCAAAATGACTCCCGATAATACCTTTTCCCAGAGGAACCGACATCACACACATCCAGCTCTCGATGGAGCCACAACAGTTACATCATCACAGGCAGTTTATAGTAGAAAATAAGTTTAAGTGCTTACAAACCAAATATAGGTAGTCAAATACCTATTCATATACAAAGCGGAAGCGTTGTTCAAAATAAATCTCACAGCGGAAACATATTACTTTAAGAAGAAGTCTTCAGGCAATAAAGAATGAGGCGAGAAGCACCGAGCCCACCGGTACTGCTCTCCTCCAAGCTAGGGTCCAAAAGACATTAGTACCTGCTCAAAAAGTGGGGGCAAACCCTGAGTACTAATTACTCAGTAGGACTTAATGGAAGAGCTTACGGCTGACGCAAAGCTGGCAACTAACAGTTGATCCTTAGCCATTCTTTTTATAGCAATTAAAAGTTAACATGTAATTATCATCATCATCAAAATATTCAGCGTCATAATATAACTTGCAGGAATGTAAACATACAAATACGAACATGTGGATTTGAAAACAAAGCATATATAGTCATAAATACAATTCGATTGTTACTACGTTGCCCGTGTGTGACCTTGGCATTCTCACACCTGGTGAGCATCAGCGATTCGAATCGATTTTTAATTCCCGGGAATAACTATCATGCCAGGGGTATATGCTTACTAGCCATCGCGTTCCCACATATAGCCCCCATCTCCACTCGTCCCATCCCAAGTTCGATTCAATCCCGCCATTCCCCCGGGTTTTGCCCCCTCAGGAGCGATACCACGGCCGCACCGGGTCAGCCCTCCCTCGAGTACAAGCTCCCCCAGGCCTAACTCCCTCCAACAAGAATGGTAGGAACCTGTCTCTGTTCTTCGGATGGCACGAGTAAGACTTTCACCGGTCCATTATCCCGGATAAGCACTCTAGCAATATTATGCCGATCAGCAGGCGAACAGCGAATCGGGCCTTAAACGACTCGGGCGGAGTCCACCAAACCATCCACATCATTTTTCATCATAATATACCCAAATCTCCGCCCGGTCTCAAATTAGTTCCATGACAACCATGTTTAAAGTTTCCCATGTATTTTGAAAACCTTTCCTTTGAAAACACCTATACGACGAGTGACTCCATTTCACTCGTGTCTACTCGCACCTAGCATTTCTAGGCATACTCGTCCTACGTACTCTATTGTAGGTGCTAGGGCCAGGGCGGCCAAGAAGTCTAATGCAATTGTTTTCAAACAACTCCTAATGCGGATGTCTAAACATCATTCAATATCATATTTGCTGGAAATTTATGGTCCTGCCTACCTTCCTCACTCGGGTTAGTAGCTGCTTCCTGAGCGAAGTCGGGCTCCTGCGGCTGGTCTTCCGGCTCCTGATGCAGCTCCTTCTGGTGCTCTTCTACGATCGGTTGGCCCGGCGGATATCCTTCGCTCACGGGATCTATATGCATGACATGGTGCAATCGGAGCACGTATTAGTGCAATGCTTTGCTTCATGATGTGAGTGCAATGCAAGGAATCATGATTTAGGGGCTAAAGTGATGCATTTCGTGATTAAACTGGTTTAGTATTAAGAAATCGTACAAGCCATCACCTACGGTAACTTAGCTTATCGCATATAACAACGTGGGTTGTGTGGCGAGGTAACACCGTTTTATGCGAGGCAACCGAAGTTTACTTAAATAAGCATTTTGCCTACCATTTTCAAAAATAGGGTCAATCTTACATGCACAGTACCCTATTTCAACCATGAGCTATTTATACCACAGGGAGCATAATAAAAGGTGTAAAACCCTTTTTAGAGCAAAATTTTTAATATGGTTACCTTTTCCTTATTTCTTTTTATGCTAAAATCACATGTAGGGGTAAAATAGTAATTAAAACTGAGCACTTGAGCTACCAAAAATCACAATGAGTCTATATACCCTAATAACACTGCTGATCAAGTTTGGCAATTTTTGGAGACCATTTTGTCCATATTTCCTAATTATATTGATTTATCAAGCACACATAATATCAGGGGCAAAAAGGTCTTTTCCTGCTCAACCAACATACCCATTCTGTAGATTTACCTAAAAGGAGTACAATGCAACAAGTTTTGCATTTTTCTGATTTTTATTTGATTTATTATGGATTTTCAAAGTTTCAGCCGAATTAATAATTATTTAGAGGAAAAACCGCAGATCTAGGGTTCTTTTCGTTATTACTGTAAACTACAGGGGCTAATTTGCGAAATATTCCAAGACTCATACCACTGTTCGCTGGACTTAAACATAAAAACCAGAAGCTGAGGGGCTGGATCTAAAAATTGCCAGCCCCTTCTTCTACCTCTGGACAGGGAGGGGGCACGGCGCGGCCTCGCGTTCCGGCGGCGTCGCCGGTGCGTGGAGGCAGGGACTTGGAGCCGCGTCGGTCCCGGAACGTGTTCCCGGCGACGGGGTCTCTTTCCCCCAAGGCGGAGTCGCACGGGGAGGCCAGAGCGCGCGAGGAACGCCGGTGAACTGATGGTGTGGCGGCGCACGGCGCTCGGGCCCTCGTTGCACGGAATCCGGTCGGGGAAGCAGGGAGCGGTGGAGCGGGAGGGCGCGTGAGAGGCGCGGCGAGGTGGGGAGTCCGGCGGCGGAGTCAAGGAGGCGAGGGGAAGCGCCAGGGTGGCCGGCCACGGTGAGCTCGAGCTCGGGCCGATGGTAATGGCGGCGGCGCGTAGGGGCGGGTGCTAGAGACGACGGCGGTGGGCGAAGGCTTAGGGAAAACGTGGCTCGGGGCAAGGCGACGCTGAGGCGCTCGTCGGGGAGGTGGGAGGAGGAAGAAAGGGACGCGCCGTGGACTCGATCCATGGACCCGAGGTCGATGACAGGTGGGACCGCGGGAAGGAACTAAACCTGACTTGTATGGACCGGGTGCACGGGTGGGATGGTCTGGTGGGGCCCACAACTGAAGCCGTCCACGCCCGGCGTCCAAAGCCTGACGGGTGGGTCCCACGCGTCATACACACAAAAGGGAAATAAAACTCGAAAATGGAAAAAGGCTATTTGACCAGGATGACATAGTTCTGAATTTCACATTTTTGAATATCTTAGAGGCCGAATTAGACCAAACTTAAAATAGAGAAGTTATTGTAAACTTGATAATCTACAACTTTGTCAAAAGGAGCAATACCAGATTCCAAGTTTAACTATGATTTAAATTGAGTTTAATCTGCTGACCCCAGTTTGACCAACAAAATCTTCCAAATTAAAAATTCTACAAGTCATATTTTTATGCATTTCCATGGAAAATGTTATATACCAATGTTGTTCAGTTGCTCAGGCACTACAACTTTGATATACAAAGTTTTTCAAAATGTTGACTTTTGTTTCACAAAAATTTGAAATCTCTATTTAAATCACATTTGGACAGATTTCTCAATTTTTCCGAAAATGACCTAAAACTCTATTCAAACCTTTATGCATGTCTTGACACCAAATACCAAAGTTGTTCATTAAGAAATTGTCTACAAGTTTGGTATGTATAATTTTATCAAATTCACCACAGTATTAAGGTTACCGGGCAAATGAAAATGCAGTTTGCAGAAAAATCGGTTTTAACTCGCTCCAAAAGACTTAACCCACTCATGCCCCTAATACGAAATGTTCACATAATGATGCAATTTAGCTAATGATACTAATGTAATACGCTTGAGATGCCTGGGGCATCACAGCCCACCCCCCTTAAATAAATCTCGTCCCGAGATTTTTGATGTGACGTGGGTGGTATAAGTTACGAGAGAGAAGGAAAGCGCATTGTGTGTGAATTTCAAATTTAAACTTCAAGGTACTTGCGACGTACCCCTTTTGAGTTGACGGAAGAAAATTAGGATAATGAGTGCGCAAATATTCTTCTTGCTCCCAAGTTGCCTCCTCTTCGGATTGGTTACTCCATTGAACTTTGTAGAAATTGATTCTTGTTTTCCGGGTTACCCTTTGTTTTTGATCAAGCACTCGGATGGGATGTTCTTGGTATGTGAGGTCAGGTTCAATATGAATGTTTGAGGTATCTACAATCTGGTCTGGCACGCGAAGACACTTTTTGAGTTGTGAGACATGAAATACATCATGCACTGCTGCAAGGTTTGGTGGTAACTCCAACCGGTAAGCAACTGACCCACACTGCTCTATGATCTGGAATGGACCAACATAACGTGGTGCTAACTTTCCCTTTACTCCAAATCGATGCACTCCCTTCATTGGTGACACCCGAAGGTACACATGATCGCCCTTTTCAAAGGCTAGCGGTCTCCTCCTTTTATCTGAGTAGCTTTTCTGTCTAGATTGTGCTCTTTTCAAATTGCCATGAATGAATCGCACCTGCTCTTCCGCATCCTTCACGAGATCAGGACCAAAGATCACACGCTCTCCTGGTTTAGACCAGTTTAAAGGTGTTCTACATCTTTTACCGTACAGGGCTTCGAAGGGTGCCATTTCCAAGCTTTTCTGATAACTGTTGTTGTACGCAAACTCAGCCAAGGGTAAACATTCATCCCACTTAGTAGTGTAAGTTAGCGCACATGCCCTTAACATATCCTCAAGTACTTGATTTATCCTTTCCACTTGCCCACTTGTTTGGGGATGGTATGCTGAACTACGAATTAATGTTGTACTCAATGCTGATTGTAAATGCTCCCAAAAATGGGATACAAATAAAGAGCCCCGATCAGAGGTGATGGTTTTTGGAACCCCATGCAAGGACACAACACGGTCAATATAGATTTCCGCATACTTCTTTGCTCTATAAGTGGTTTTTACTGGAATGAAATGAGCTGACTTGGTGAACCGATCGATGATCACCCATATGGAGTCATAGCCTTTTTGGGTACGAGGCAAACCTACGATAAAATCCATGTGGATATCTTCCCACTTCCATGCTGGAACTTCTAGTGGTTGGAGCATACCGGCAGGCTTCAAATGATCAGCCTTCACTCTCTGACATACATCACATTCAGACACATACTTGGCAATTTCTCGTTTCATACGAGTCCACCAAAATTTTTGCTTCAGATCTTGATACATTTTGTTGCTCCCAGGGTGCATAGCAAGCAAGGAGTTGTGGGCTTCATCTAGTATTTTCTTCCTTAGACCCATGTCTTTTGGTACCACTAAGCGATTTTTGAACCATAGGACTCCCTCTTCATCAAGCTTGAAACAAGCCTTCTTCCTTTCATTGATCCCATCTCGAATATGTGCCATACCCTTATCTTTCTTTTGTGCCTCTATGATTAGATCTTTTATAGTGGGTTCAATGATGAGATTGTAAAGTTCCGCTCGTTGCCCTATGGGTGTTTCTATCTCTGCAATCTCACAACATAGCACTCTTACTGTTGGTCGAGCCTCAATGAAATTGCAATGAGCTTTACGGCTTAATGCATCTGCTACCACATTAGCTTTTCCAGGATGATAGTGAATTTCCAAGTCATAGTCCTTGATCAATTCTAACCAACGACGTTGCCTCATGTTTATTTCTGGCTGGGTGAAGATATATTTTAAGCTCTTATGATCAGTGTATATGTGGCATGTGTTGCCCAACAAGTAATGTCTCCATATCTTCAGGGCATGAACAACTGCAAGTAGTTCCAGATCATGAGTTGGATAATTCACCTCATGTTTCCTAAGCTGGCGGGATGCATAGGCAATCACCTTTCCTTCTTGCATTAAGACACAACCGAGGCCAATACCACAGGCATCACAATAAACATCAAATGGCTTGGTGACGTCCGGTTGAGCAAGAACAGGTGCTGAAGTTAGGAGTTTCTTCAATGTTTGGAATGACTCTTCACATTTTGTGCTCCACACAAACTTTGCATTCTTTTGGGTCAATGCTGTCATTGGTTTTGCAATTTTGGAGAAGTCCTTGATGAAGCGGCGGTAGTAGCCCGCTAAACCAAGAAAACTCCGTATCTCTGTCACTGTTTGTGGTTGTTTCCATTCTAGCACATCTTTCACCTTCCTAGGATCAACAGCCACACCCTTCTCTGACAAAATATGGCCTAGGAATGCCACTTCCTTCAGCCAAAAAGCACATTTGCTGAACTTGGCATAGAGTTTATGCTCTCTAAGCCGAGATAGCACTACTCGCAAGTGCTCTTCATGCTCCTTCGCATCCTTGGAATAAACCAAGATGTCATCAATGAATACTATCACGAACTTGTCAAGCTCATTCATGAATACCGAGTTCATCATGTACATGAAGAAAGCCGGTGCATTTGTCAATCCGAAAGACATGACAAGGTACTCATACAGCCCATACCGCGTTGAGAAAGCGGTCTTTGGTATGTCTTCCTCTCGGATTTTCATTTGATGGTACCCGGACCTAAGATCAATCTTGGAGAAAACTGAGGCTCCCGCAAGTTGATCAAATAAGATATCAATGTGTGGCAGTGGGTACTTGTTCTTGACTGTGACAGCATTCAGTGGTCGATAGTCCACACATAACCTCTTACCACCAGGTTCTTTCTTCTCAACAAAGAGGGCCGGGCAACCCCATGGCGATGAGCTAGGGCGAATGAAACCTTTGTGAAGCTGTTCTTGCAGCTGCACTTTCAATTCCTTCAACTCATCCGGCGCCATTCTATATGGTCTTCTTGAGACAGGTGCTGTACCGGGCATAAGCTCAATGGAAAACTCGACATCTCTATCTGGTGGGAGTCCGGGAAGCTCTTCTGGAAACACATCTGGATAGTCACAAACCACCGGTATCTTCTTGATTTGCTGAAGTTCTGTGGCATTTAATGTGTGTGACAACTGCTTATGAGTTGGCAAATGAAGGTGCATAATCTTCCCATTCTGGCTAGACTTTATCTGAACTATCCTGCTAGTAATATCCAACATGACGTTATGCTCTTTCATCCAATCCATCCCTAAGATAATGTCAATCCCCTGGTTAGGAAGTACCACAGGGTCAACATAAAATTCCTCGGCGTCTATGCGCAGGCGTAAGTGCCTCACAATCTGATTTGTGTCAATTTGTGATCCCGGGGCTATGATGTGATATTTTGTCCTCATAGCATCAATGTGGTACCCATGTTTTGTTGCATAGGACCTACTGATAAAGGTATTTGATGCTCCGGAATCAAACAAAACCACTGTGGGGTGCTCATTGACAAGGAATGTGCTTGCCAACACTGGTTCACCTTCTGGAATTTGATCTAAGTGAGTATAGTGCACCTGACCCTTTCTTAGGGGTAGCTCTGGCTTTGATCCCTTCCTCTTGTTTAGCTGTTGGCTGCCCTTAACAAGCACTGCCCCCTGATTTTGTCGAGGGGCACGACAGTTTCTACTGAGGTGATTTGTTTTCCCACAGTTGTAGCAAGCACCCACAAAAGGAGTGGCCAAGGCACGCACTGTGGGGAGCTGGAATGGAGCACGATTGGCTGGAACTTGTGGCCATGTCCCAATGTGTTGAAGCTGTTGAGGTTGAGGGCCCCATTCTAGTTGTTGCGACCGACTGACCTGACATGTGTGCAGTAATGGTTGGTGCACAACTCGTTGCCGCAGTGAGGAAGTCAACGGCGGGGTGCCTGCAAGTCTTTTCCTCCGCTGGTCCTCTTGGGCCTCGCGGAGGCGCCGTTCCATGTCGATGGCGGCGTCCACCAACTCAATGAAGCTATCGTAGCGGCGCCCCAAGTGAGTCAGCAGAGTGGGGTCAAACCCATCCAACAGACAGGCAGCCCTACGTGAGTCAGTGTCGACATCCTTAGGGGAGTACTGAGACAGGCGAATGAAGGCCCGTACGTACTCGAGTACTGACATGTTCCCTTGACGAAGGGCACAGAATTCCCGCTGCTTGAGTTCAATGAGGCTAGCCGGGAGATAGTGAGCTCGGAAAGCCACACAGAACTCATCCCATGTGACCTGGTGCCCGGTAGGTTGCATTGCCAGGAACGTAGCATACCAGGCCCCCGAGGGACCGTGTAGACATTGCGCTGCGAAGCAAGTCTTCTGTTGTTCAGTGAGTTGGGGCAGTAGACTGAGTTTAGATTCTATGACTCGAAGCCAGTCATTTGCATCAAGGGGATCCGTGGCAGTGGTGAAGATGGGCGGTCGTAAGGCCGCAAAGTCGGCATAACCAATCTCTTGCGGGTAACGCCTTTGTTGCTCTTGAGCTATCAAATTGATGAGCTGACCCTGCTGAGTGACCAGAGTGGCCAACTCAGGAGGAGGGGGTGCTCCGTGAGTAGCCCCTCGAGCTGACGTCTCAGGTGTGGTGACCATCTGCAGGAATAAGGCCAATGACGTTTAGTCTAGCGACCCTAGCGTAATCGATGCGGTGATAAAAAGGTCGTAGCATCATAGATACCGCATAGATACATGAAAGCGTGGATGCCATGATGCATGATTCGTCCTATTCGTTCTCACATCTCACACCCTATATTCAATATATAACTACCGATATTTTTGGTGACACATATGCACGACACTCTCTAATGCAACTAGTCGTCACTACTCGGTCTTAGTTTCGTGCGTAGTTAGTGTACCTGCAGAAAAATGCATGCTCATACCAACATCACCATCATTATACATTACCACTCTAACCCTAAAAGTGGCATCCACGAATTTCTTTAAGCTACGTCTGGTGGACGACGTAGTGGCGCCATTTCTCCCAACGCACCCAACGTCCCTCCAGTACTGGGGAATTGCTGGGGAGAGAAACGGTGGCCAACAAGATCTAGCTATAATTTTGGTCGAAGGAAGAGTGGTCACGAAACACTCCAACGGCGTGACCGCCCCCCTTAAAGAGTTCTGCCCTATCAGCATGAATGCAGGGTTCGCAACAGTCCGCAAATCCCAATAGCGCTCCGCCAGTACTGGGGATAGCTATGGCCGAAATGTTGCTTCCCAAAGCGCCGAATATGCATATGAGTTCTATCTAGGTCAGAATGTTAGCGATGTCACCTGATAATACACTAACATCCTTAATATGGGCATATCGATACTCTCATTTTCCAAATACTTCGAAAAGGTTTTCGAAAATAGGTTTGCAAACCAAAACTGGATGATATGACTGTTGTCTGTGTATGATCGGCTCTGATACCAGCTGTGGCGGAACCGCCGATTTAATCCGAACTAATCACACCTGCCACCCATGGCTCGCAGTGTGATTAGGCCGAACTAAACCCGGTCGTCCGTCGAGAGTCAAAATGACTCCCGATAATACCTTTTCCCAGAGGAACCGACATCACACACATCCAGCTCTCGATGGAGCCACAACAGTTACATCATCACAGGCAGTTTATAGTAGAAAATAAGTTTAAGTGCTTACAAACCAAATATAGGTAGTCAAATACCTATTCATATACAAAGCGGAAGCGTTGTTCAAAATAAATCTCACAGCGGAAACATATTACTTTAAGAAGAAGTCTTCAGGCAATAAAGAATGAGGCGAGAAGCACCGAGCCCACCGGTACTGCTCTCCTCCAAGCTAGGGTCCAAAAGACATTAGTACCTGCTCAAAAAGTGGGGGCAAACCCTGAGTACTAATTACTCAGTAGGACTTAATGGAAGAGCTTACGGCTGACGCAAAGCTGGCAACTAACAGTTGATCCTTAGCCATTCTTTTTATAGCAATTAAAAGTTAACATGTAATTATCATCATCATCAAAATATTCAGCGTCATAATATAACTTGCAGGAATGTAAACATACAAATACGAACATGTGGATTTGAAAACAAAGCATATATAGTCATAAATACAATTCGATTGTTACTACGTTGCCCGTGTGTGACCTTGGCATTCTCACACCTGGTGAGCATCAGCGATTCGAATCGATTTTTAATTCCCGGGAATAACTATCATGCCAGGGGTATATGCTTACTAGCCATCGCGTTCCCACATATAGCCCCCATCTCCACTCGTCCCATCCCAAGTTCGATTCAATCCCGCCATTCCCCCGGGTTTTGCCCCCTCAGGAGCGATACCACGGCCGCACCGGGTCAGCCCTCCCTCGAGTACAAGCTCCCCCAGGCCTAACTCCCTCCAACAAGAATGGTAGGAACCTGTCTCTGTTCTTCGGATGGCACGAGTAAGACTTTCACCGGTCCATTATCCCGGATAAGCACTCTAGCAATATTATGCCGATCAGCAGGCGAACAGCGAATCGGGCCTTAAACGACTCGGGCGGAGTCCACCAAACCATCCACATCATTTTTCATCATAATATACCCAAATCTCCGCCCGGTCTCAAATTAGTTCCATGACAACCATGTTTAAAGTTTCCCATGTATTTTGAAAACCTTTCCTTTGAAAACACCTATACGACGAGTGACTCCATTTCACTCGTGTCTACTCGCACCTAGCATTTCTAGGCATACTCGTCCTACGTACTCTATTGTAGGTGCTAGGGCCAGGGCGGCCAAGAAGTCTAATGCAATTGTTTTCAAACAACTCCTAATGCGGATGTCTAAACATCATTCAATATCATATTTGCTGGAAATTTATGGTCCTGCCTACCTTCCTCACTCGGGTTAGTAGCTGCTTCCTGAGCGAAGTCGGGCTCCTGCGGCTGGTCTTCCGGCTCCTGATGCAGCTCCTTCTGGTGCTCTTCTACGATCGGTTGGCCCGGCGGATATCCTTCGCTCACGGGATCTATATGCATGACATGGTGCAATCGGAGCACGTATTAGTGCAATGCTTTGCTTCATGATGTGAGTGCAATGCAAGGAATCATGATTTAGGGGCTAAAGTGATGCATTTCGTGATTAAACTGGTTTAGTATTAAGAAATCGTACAAGCCATCACCTACGGTAACTTAGCTTATCGCATATAACAACGTGGGTTGTGTGGCGAGGTAACACCGTTTTATGCGAGGCAACCGAAGTTTACTTAAATAAGCATTTTGCCTACCATTTTCAAAAATAGGGTCAATCTTACATGCACAGTACCCTATTTCAACCATGAGCTATTTATACCACAGGGAGCATAATAAAAGGTGTAAAACCCTTTTTAGAGCAAAATTTTTAATATGGTTACCTTTTCCTTATTTCTTTTTATGCTAAAATCACATGTAGGGGTAAAATAGTAATTAAAACTGAGCACTTGAGCTACCAAAAATCACAATGAGTCTATATACCCTAATAACACTGCTGATCAAGTTTGGCAATTTTTGGAGACCATTTTGTCCATATTTCCTAATTATATTGATTTATCAAGCACACATAATATCAGGGGCAAAAAGGTCTTTTCCTGCTCAACCAACATACCCATTCTGTAGATTTACCTAAAAGGAGTACAATGCAACAAGTTTTGCATTTTTCTGATTTTTATTTGATTTATTATGGATTTTCAAAGTTTCAGCCGAATTAATAATTATTTAGAGGAAAAACCGCAGATCTAGGGTTCTTTTCGTTATTACTGTAAACTACAGGGGCTAATTTGCGAAATATTCCAAGACTCATACCACTGTTCGCTGGACTTAAACATAAAAACCAGAAGCTGAGGGGCTGGATCTAAAAATTGCCAGCCCCTTCTTCTACCTCTGGACAGGGAGGGGGCACGGCGCGGCCTCGCGTTCCGGCGGCGTCGCCGGTGCGTGGAGGCAGGGACTTGGAGCCGCGTCGGTCCCGGAACGTGTTCCCGGCGACGGGGTCTCTTTCCCCCAAGGCGGAGTCGCACGGGGAGGCCGGAGCGCGCGAGGAACGCCGGTGAACTGATGGTGT
Source organism: Paspalum vaginatum (assembly GCA_030272315.1). Taxonomy (NCBI): domain Eukaryota; kingdom Viridiplantae; phylum Streptophyta; class Magnoliopsida; order Poales; family Poaceae; genus Paspalum; species Paspalum vaginatum. The sequence goes on from JAMSGZ010000120.1 coordinate 64,370, forward strand.
GGCGGCGCACGGCGCTCGGGCCCTCGTTGCACGGAATCCGGTCGGGGAAGCAGGGAGCGGCGGAGCGGGAGGGCGCGTGAGAGGCGCGGCGAGGTGGGGAGTCCGGCGGCGGAGTCAAGGAGGCGAGGGGAAGCGCCAGGGTGGCCGGCCACGGTGAGCTCGAGCTCGGGCCGATGGTAATGGCGGCGGCGCGTAGGGGCGGGTGCTAGGGACGACGGCGGTGGGCGAAGGCTTAGGGAAAACGTGGCTCGGGGCAAGGCGACGCTGAGGCGCTCGTCGGGGAGGTGGGAGGAGGAAGAAAGGGACGCGCCGTGGACTCGATCCATGGACCCGAGGTCGATGACAGGTGGGACCGCGGGAAGGAACTAAACCTGACTTGTATGGACCGGGTGCACGGGTGGGATGGTCTGGTGGGGCCCACAACTGAAGCCGTCCACGCCCGGCGTCCAAAGCCTGACGGGTGGGTCCCACGCGTCATACACACAAAAGGGAAATAAAACTCGAAAATGGAAAAAGGCTATTTGACCAGGATGACATAGTTCTGAATTTCACATTTTTGAATATCTTAGAAGCCGAATTAGACCAAACTTAAAATAGAGAAGTTATTGTAAACTTGATAATCTACAACTTTGTCAAAAGGAGCAATACCAGATTCCAAGTTTAACTATGATTTAAATTGAGTTTAATCTGCTGACCCCAGTTTGACCAACAAAATCTTCCAAATTAAAAATTCTACAAGTCATATTTTTATGCATTTCCATGGAAAATGTTATATACCAATGTTGTTCAGTTGCTCAGGCACTACAACTTTGATATACAAAGTTTTTCAAAATGTTGACTTTTGTTTCACAAAAATTTGAAATCTCTATTTAAATCACATTTGGACAGATTTCTCAATTTTTCCGAAAATGACCTAAAACTCTATTCAAACCTTTATGCATGTCTTGACACCAAATACCAAAGTTGTTCATTAAGAAATTGTCTACAAGTTTGGTATGTATAATTTTATCAAATTCACCACAGTATTAAGGTTACCGGGCAAATGAAAATGCAGTTTGCAGAAAAATCGGTTTTAACTCGCTCCAAAAGACTTAACCCACTCATGCCCCTAATACGAAATGTTCACATAATGATGCAATTTAGCTAATGATACTAATGTAATACGCTTGAGATGCCTGGGGCATCACAGTTTTCAAGTATGCTCTTTGTTTTTGCACAATGTTAAATATTGCAGGAAAAGGCAGAATAATTGCAATAATTGAGAAGGCTATTCGAAAATGGATCAAGCCTAGAAGTTCAGGGAGATATTTGGAGCCCAAAAGAAAATTAAATCCCATAATTGAGAAGGTTCTAGGGGTTATGGTTGCTTGAAGTACAAGGAAAGAAAGATTATCTCATGATCAATCCAAGTTCCAACCAAATCCTGAAATATTCTCGGAATTCAGAACAACAGCACATTGTAAGCCAAATTCGAAGAGCTTAACTGCTTCAAATGAAGAAAGTTTGAATATCAAAGTTGTAGATCTCTTTGAGCTCCACAATTTAGAGTAAGAGTTTGCCTTATTTAGACTTTATATGAGGAAGTTATGGCTGAAATAGTATAGGATGCACAATTACAAAGCTTTAGCTTTAGCTTCAAGCAGGGAGCTTATTTGTCAAGTTGAGAACCTTCAAGAGGATTTCATATACATGGAAGTAGATCATAGAAGCCATCTCAAACCGACCTTAAACTTTACATGTATAGGGCACCCTCCGGAGTATAAAACCAGGGCCTCCCTAGGGGGATAGGCATCGAAATTCATTGTAAGAAGAGCTCCAAAGAGAGGGTTAGGGGTCTAATATTAAAAGTTTCACCGAGAAGTCGATCTCAGGATGAAGCAAGAGAAGGCATGGAGGCCAAGGGTCGGCCGACCCCTTGGGGGGTAACTTGGCCAACCCTGGGCTTTCCTAGGGCCCCTCGAGTTCATCTTTTGATATGTTCTATAAGTCATCAAATCCGACAAGTTTGTTCTCAATGTTCATGATGAATCTCGAATATAACCCTGTTCTCTTATTTGCCTATGATAAACCTTGAGTTCGATCAATGAAATTGTCTTTTGGCTTTGAGTTCTTTGTGTATACATGATATTTGATCCATGTCTTTGCAATGCTTCATCTTTACATGTGCCCAACCAGGATGATTAATCCACATGTATTCTCGCAATCGTTTTACCTTAGTTGGTTGATTGAATCTCCTCATGCTTAGATATGGTTTAGGCTTGCTAGTTCATCGATTAACTCGTTCTACATGACATATGGGTCGGAGAAAGGTTTGAGCAAGTCTATGACATTCATGACCATGTTTATCCTATGTTTCACAGTAGATCTTGACTCAGGGCAGTTCTTAGTGTATAAGAAGTTTGTCTCATAATCTATCTTCATCTTGCTTGTTCTAGTTAATCTCTTGTCTTTGACCTTGTCTATGCTATAGTCTAGTTGTAAAGCTAGTTTGTGATTAGATCCTTTCTACCACCTTAGGTTGTTAGATCTATTAGAGCTAGTTAGTGATTGATTAATCCTTGATTAATAGTAGTTTAAACCTAGTTTTCCACTGATTGACAAACCCTTGGTACTCATCTTAGGAAAGGCTATAAACTGATATTGTCGCTTGCAGTATAACGTTTGGCATGTTTAAGTGATGCCAATAATCATCTCGTCGTGCTCTTTGGCAAGAACACTAAGAGGGCAAATTGGAGGGAGGAAGAAGAAGAGTGGTGGAGTGGGATGGTTCGGCAACTCGGCTCGAGGATGGGGAGCACCCTAGCAGTGCTTTTATAGGCCGGCAAAGGAGGGGACTGGAGGTAAGATGCCAGGGTTTTTCTCAGCATTTCTCGCACAAGGAGGGAGGAGAGGCTGGGGCAAAATGTCTGGTGTGCACTGCGCAAACTATGGAGGGAGGGGGTCGGGGGTAAATGGTGAGGGTGCTCAGGAAGTGACGTCGGGCGGGTGAGGGGATGTTGAGGTCAGGCCGGAGAGGAGCTAGGGCACAGCGTCATTGTGACGCACGACGCATCCTAGTCGGGTGGAGGTAGAAGAAACAGGGGAGGAAGGGAGCTGATGGGCAGGAATGGGACGTTAGTGGGAGAGGGGGAATGTAGGCTGCGACCCAAGTGGGAAGGAAGGGAGGGAGATGGGCCGAGGTGGCTTGGGCCGAAATGGAAAGAGAGAAACTTTGTTTTCTCTTTCTAATTTTAAATTTTGTTTGGATTTCGGAGTATAAATTTGGATGGAGTTTGCGGAGAAATTTGGTAGAGTATTTTTGAAAAAGCATTCCGGCTCTTAGGGAAAATTTTTGAGGATTTGCTGAGCTCATATTAATACACCCGATAACAAGCAAGTTTTTGAAATTTGATTTTCAGTTAGAGAGAGGTTTAGAAAAACTTTCAGGGGGTGATTTTCAGGGTGTTACAGTTGTCCCTCTCTACTAGAATTGATCAAAGACGACATTATTCATGAACTTCAAGACTCAGGTTGACTCAACTAGATTTTTTTTAATCTTGAGTATATGTATGATGTACTATCAAGAGAGAAGCTAAGCTTGGAAAGTCACTAGTCAACATGTGCTCTCGCTGTTTAGAGAGTGCCAAGACTTAACACTCCTTGTGAGTGTTTTGTGCCCTGAGTAGTGGCACACCAGACTATCCGGTAGACTACGCCGGTTTATCTAGTGTTGGCAGTGCCCTTAGCCAATTGTGAAAACTCGGTCTCTTCCTTTGTTGAGCTTACTCTCTATGTGACACCATACTATCCAATGATGTGACCGGACTATTAGGTGATACCGGACAATCCAATAGTAGCCACCGGACTATCCGGTGTTGTGGGCTGACAGTTTGCTTTAAGTGACTAATTTTTTAATTAATCATATTCAACCCCCTATAGGCGACATCAAGATCCTTTCACTTTGAAGGAAAACATGTCAGTTTTGGACTAACCCTTGCTGCTAATTGAGTTCCATAAGTTGTGCTTGAATATTTGATCGCAAGAGTGAAAAACAACAGAACTTGGAGAAATTTGGCTAAGTCAAGAGATAGGGCTAGCCGCCCGGCCAACCCCCTTGTCTGGCCGGCTTGGGCTCGGCATCCCGACCTACACCCTAGCCTGCCCGGCCTCTAACCATCTCTAAAACAGCTCTAGATAAACCTACATGCACGTAAACTATGTGTCATCACAACTTCAAGGGGTATGCATTATTTACCTAACACTAATGAATTCCACAAGTTTTGGTGGTTTTCGATGTATCACAGGGAGATGCTCAAATTCCATGCAAAAGAATACCATTTTGAGCAAGAGAGAATTAGCACATAAAAGGGCTTGAGATAAGATTTACAAATTCCATTACTAAAAAGTATCTCAAATGCCCTCAAGGACTATACAATTGCGTAGAGCTCATCGAGACGATTCCAATGGAGATATTATTTGCATTATTTGGAGCTCATACGCAAGAGATATTGAAAATACAAAAATATAGGGGATGCTGACGTCAGCACCGCCTTCGTACGATGCCAAGAGTGGGAGCTGCCCACGGCCCGACATGTGGCAAGCGACCATTTGCTGTTAGGGCAAGCCACGGATGGCGATCCGTGGGAGGCACAGCGGAGCCAACCGGCGAGCGACACGTGGCGTGCTAGAGACAATGCGCGCTCAAGCCGGCGGCCCGCTGCGCCCAACCAGGGGCGGCCATGTGGCGACTACGGAGTGGCCTCCCCACCCGGCAGATGCGGTTAGCCCTCCGCAGGGATAGGTGGAGTGAGAAGAGAGGCCAGGGCGTGGTTCGCCCGCTATCCTGGACGCGTGGTGCGCTAGGAGGCGCTGCTAGCCGGTCCAGTCGTCCGTTTGGCTGGTTTTGACCTAGAAATTCCTGTAAACGGCCGGTTCTCACTTCTAACGGCCGGTTGACCAACCTAGAGGCCTGTTCTTGACCGGTTCTCTGTGCCAGCACACGGGGAGAACTATCACCGACCTACCTAGGTTGGTTGGAGGCCAGGTGGCGCTGTGAGAGAGGTTAGGGGGAGGCTTTCTTCACCTAGAAGGCACCCACTCCCTCTTAAAAATAGAGGGCACACCTCCCTCTCATTCTTGTACAATTCTCATGTGAACTCTCTCCGCCTCTTTGGGAAGTGCCCTAGGGGTGGTGCCTCCACTCTGAAAGTAGTGTTTGGTTAGGAGTTAGAGGTAGGGCTCTGTTGACGGTTGTAATCTCACGATATCCACCGTCAATTATCCACCAAATGAAGCAAAGCATGTGAATAAAAATCCCATGGACTAATCCTTACTGCTAATGAGCTCCACTAGTTGTGTATAGATATTTGGTTGTAGGTACGGAAATTCACATAAATTGGATGAAACATGGACTATATGTGATGATGGGCTGAAATGGGGAAAATCCCATGGTTGGCCAACCATGGCCCAGGTCGGCCCACCACCTGGCCAACATCGGCTGACCCTCCCTGGTCTGCCTGGCCACTTGCCAGGGTCGGCCAACCACGTGGCAGGTTGGCCGACCACCTCACCAAGGGGGTTTTGACTCCACTTCATCCCTACATGCAAGAAAACACAAAGAGATGTTAATTCAACCGTTGTACCAAGCATCCGAGGAATCCAAGGGACAAAAGACCACCAAGAAAAGGATTGTTGATGTCACAAATCCATGGGAGGAGGCATGCAGCCAATCAGGGCAAGACACCTAGTCGGCTGACCTTGTGCATGGTCGGCTGACCTCCCAAGTTCCATATTCTACACGTGCATCAACTGTCCCAACCGCCAACCGACGTGAGAAGGCAAGATCAAGCCGTTGGATGGCCAAGTCGGTGGATCGGGTGGTCGCCCGACCATGGGGCTAGGTCGGCCGACCCGCCGACCACCGACTTTGCCCCCCAACTGACCTCAGCCACCTACAAGTACCCTCTCCTGGTTGTAGACTATAAATAGGCCCTGTGAGCTCTTTTGTAAGAGTGTGGAGAAGTTGAGAGCTTCATTCTACCTTAGAGAGTGCCATTTCCACATCTTAGTAGTTAGGATAGCCCTGGGAGTTAGAGTGAGTCGAGCTTTGCCTCGGTGTTCTCGGAGATATCTCTGAGTCTGCGGTAAAGTTTTTGTATCTTTGTACTCTTATCTTCAGTATAATATATTTATGCTTTACTTTATTTCTATCTCTTGCAAGTGTGGTGTACCTTTCTTTGCATACTTACTAGGCTTAGGCTGTGGTTATCTTGGTTAGTCAAGTCCTGTTATTCTTACCAGAGCTATAATCCAACCTGTACACTAGGCTCTGGTTAGGTCCTCTCCTCTGATCAAGGACGATCTATTGTTACTCAAGCTTTGCTTGAGTACGTTTATAGCGTGCCATCCTCTCCACGCAGATTTGCTTGGTAGCCCCACTTAGTGACAGCATGTGGTGTGCCTCTGTAGTCCAGGTCCGTTCATTCGGGAGGCCCGTAGGTGATAGCCAGGTTCTTTTTGGTGGTCAACTATCTACCCCGTGACCCCTCGAGGGCGCCGGAATTTCGCTCGACGTGAGACCCTGGCTTGTCACTTGGGTTTCCTTAGTTTACCACGACATAGTCTTTGTAGCCGAATAGAATAGAGTTTGGGAACTTTATCTCACTCGTTGTCCTCCTAGGCAACTATACCTCTCTACATGTATCTTAGGTAGTCTATTTACTTCTTCACCATACACCTATCTTTACTAAACTTACCCCTGCCTAGATACTAGTTAGTACATTTATTAAAGTACGGTGACTTCGATATTGAGTTTATCCAATTATATTCTCTCGCCTGCTGCTTACCTGTGGTATACGATACTCGGAATAGTCTGGGTGAAAGGCTACTGCGGTCTCCGTGCACTTGTGGAGTAAAACCTATTAAGGCCAAGAGACGCCAACAAGCTTTTCTAGCGCCATTGCCGGGGAAGCAATAGGCAGAGATATAATTGATAATCTCTTTTCGAACCCCGTGTCTTTATAAAAATACCAACTAGTCTTTAGCAGGCTCACTTGTCTTTGTTGTTTTTGTTGTGGATGCAACAAAGGGGTGTATGACCGGTTACGACCTACCGGTAAACTTCCACAATAATCCAAAGGCCTTGCTCAGAAGAGTCCGTTCAAAGACTATTCACGGGCAAAGACCTGTACAGATGGAACTTGAATCATTCGCATCAACGAGTCGTACTCCGTTCACCAACGTCATGGCTAAGAAGACCATCCGTGAGTTCTCCATTCCCTCTAGGAACAACGTTCCTACGGGACCCGAAGTGCAAGTGGGAGAGAACTTTGAGCTCAAACCCAGAGTCATTCACATGGTTCAAGCTATCCCATTCTGCGGACTAGCAATGGAAGATGCCAACAATCATCTGCAGCAATTCCTGGAAATCTGTAGCACGTTCACAATGAAAGGTGCATCCCCCGACGGTGTCAATTTATGCCTCTTCCCATTTTCGCTTGTCGGAAAGGCGAAGCAATGGTTCTACCTCAACCGTGCAACATTCAATACATGGGATACGTGCTCCAATGCATTCCTTGCCAAGTATTTCCCGTTGGGAAAGACCAATGCATTGAGGCACAAGATCTCGAGCTTTCAACAGCTCACAGATGAAACAGTGGCGGAGGCCTGGGAATGAGTACAAGAGTACATCGCAGCTTGCCTCCTCCATGGAATGGAACAATGGCTTATCATCCAGAGCTTCTTTCATGGATTGAACCGCTCAGCACAAGAGCACCTGGATGCAGCCGCCGGAGGATCCTTCTTATCCCAGAGTGTGAGAGCCGCCAAGGATCTCATTGAAAAGATAGCCACAAATCAGGGATGGTAGGAACAGAGGTCTAGTACCCGATCCTGTGGAGTCCATCACATTGACAGCACCGACATGCTCACCGCCAAGATGGACATGCTCTTAAAGAAGCTAGAAGACAGTCCTGAGACCGCTCCAGTCCAGGCCCTCGACGCTCGTATGACTTGTGAAGTCTGCAGGAATACATGGCACTCGGGGAACAGGTGCCCCGACACTCGACCGGTGGATGCCAATTTCATCGGTAATTCTAGCAGCCTCAACAACGGGAGTCGTCCTCAACTAGGCTAGAATTTGAGACTGTACATTCCTTTCTCCAGACAAGGTAACTCCTCAGGCAATTCATAGCAATTTAATAAGCCTAGCTCGTTTGATCAAAGAGTTGTGAATGATAGCATTAGTAAGAAATTTCATGCTAATGATAGGCTTTTTGAGTCTATCTCTCTCCAAATGGAGAGTCTTAATAGTGCTATGAAGAATCAATTGAGCTTTAAAAAATGTTAGAAACACAGATAGCTCAGTTAGCTGCCTCTTTACCTAATGCTAATGCAGGTAAGCTTTCGGGACAACCGGAACCTCCTCCCAAAGAGCATATCAATGTAGTGACCACTAGAGGTGGTAAGTCCACTCAGGACCCTCCACACCCTAGTAGTGCACCGCACACTCACAATGCAGGTGAAGAACATGAGAAGGCCACTAACACAGAGGAGAAGGATGATCATGAGACTAGACCTGAAACAGCGGAGGACAAGGCACCGCCGAAATCATGTCCACACGAATTCTATGACACAACGGTGATACCTTTCCCCCAGCGTAACAAGAAGGCTGCCGCTGACGAACAATACAGTAAGTTCATTGAGGTCATTAAGAAATCATATGTCAATATACCCTTACTAGATGCTATGCAGGTATCGACATATGCCAAGTACTTAAAAGATATCCTCAACAACAAGAAGCCTTTACCATCAGCGGAAATTGTCCACATGACAGAAGAGTGTAGCACAGCTATACTCAATCAGCCTCCACAGAAGAAAAAGGACCTTGGAAGTCCTACCATTCCATGTTCAATTAGGAACCAAGTCTTTAATCAAGCCTTATGTGACCTCGGAGCAAGCGTTAATGTTATGCCCAAAGTCGTCTTTGACAAACTCAACCACGATGCACTCATTCCTACTGCCATGTGCCTGAAGTTGGCAGACCAATCCATACGTCACCCCGAAGGGATCGACGAGGACGTTCCAGTGAAGATCCAGAATTTTCTCATCCTGGTGGACTTCGTGGTGTTGGGTATGGAAATTGATGCAAAGACACCACTCATTCTTGGGCGGCCATTTCTGAGTACTGCAGAGGCAAGCATCGATGTTGGAGCTAGAGAAGTCCACATCAACATCAACGGAATGCGGGAGACATTCTCTTTCAAACCAAAGGTGGAGCAATGCAGCCAAGTGAAGGTATTTAAGTGCCAAAAATATGTACCGAAGCCACCAGTCATCAACACCTCCGGGAAGGAGATGGACAGTCTCGTAGCATTCATGAAACAGAAGTTAGCCAATGAGGCTGCCATCCGACAATAGGAAAAACAGGAATGGGAGAAGGCAAAAGCAACCAAGGCTAGTCCCAAAACCCAGGAAACAGGAGGCAAAGCTCCTGTGCAGAAGGTCGGCGCCCATGATTCAACCACACCATTTGCTCAAGGGTGCATCAAAGAACAACATACCCATGATGCAACCAAGACAAATGATCTAGGGCATGTTGGAAATGAGCATGCCAAAGCTTTGTCCACGACAAATCCAAAGTGGTCCGCGAAAATACAAGTCACCATCCAGAACATACGCCCATGCGATATCTCAAAGGGTGGTAAATGGTGCACCCTCGCCAAAAGGTAAATTTGGCATTATCTCTCGACGGCATGTTTAGTTTTCCGCTAATTTAATTTCCATGGCATGTTTAAATTCTTGCACTGCACAAATTTAATTTTCTATGCATTCGCTTTATCTATTTCCAAAAAAAAAGGAGAGGCCGGCCGACCATCACCAAGGACGGCCGACCAGGTGCCAGGTCCGGCCGGCCGCCTCTGGTGGCCGCCCGACCACCCCATGCACCTCTCTCTCTTCCTTCCTCTCTCCTTCCCTTTCTTTCTTTTCTCATTTTCTTTTCTTTTCTTTTCCTCTTTCCCTTTCCCTTTCTCTTTTTCTCTTTTTCTTTCACTTTCACCCTTTTCCTCTTAACAAAAGAAATAAAAAAAAAATTTAGAAGGGATGGTCGGCCGACCGCCCATCATGGCCGGCCGACTAGCCACGCCTGCCCCCTCTTCTTTCTTTCTTCCTTCCCTCTTCTCTTCTACCTTCTTTCCATTTCTCTTTCCTTCTTTTGCTCTTTTTCTGCCTTAGGCCTCAACACATGCACGAAAGAGAGCTCAATTAATGGCCATTCAAACTCATCATGACCACCCGGCGTGCTACACCCCTGATCCTCTTCTCTTTTGCTTTGCTTTTCATCATCATACACACACACTCAGCAAGGGGTGCAGGCGGATGGTCGGCCGACAACCCGTCATGGTTGCCCGACCCCATCTTTCCTCCTTCTGGCACACGCAAAGAAGCACCACTCTCTCCCACTCTCACCACGCACTCAGGAGGCCGCCCGACGTAGGAGCAGGGTCGGCCGATCCCATCACTCGGTCGGCCAACCACCCCCTAGGTCGCCCGACCTTCCTGCCTGCTGCCCCTCATCTATAAATTCAGCCCTCAACCTCCTTGCTTGATGCACCAAGAAGCAGCACACTTCTCCTCCTCAAATCCCTCTTGTTTAGTATTTAATTAAGCCCTAGTGCTTAGTTAAATAAGTCCCAAATAAAATCATGATAGCCAAATAAATTTCAGCTTCTAAATAACCCTCTCTCTCTTGGCAAGCACAAGAATGGGATTGTGGTGGTGTCACACCCCACAAGGACGACTAACGACTAATGCTAATATTTTTTCTGTCGTCTTGTAGTTGTTGTGTTCATTTTTGTGCAGGATGAGACACGCATTAAAGAGGACTAGGAATGCAATCAGCAGGGTGGCACATCATCTCACGTCCTCCGGTTCGCAAGGACATAGCTCCCGAATGGCATCCGACAGAGGCTCCTCAAGTGTTGGACCACCAGAGGAAGAAGCAACCTCGTCAAATGCCAGGTCGGTACTGCTACTAGACTCCCACATCTTGATACAGAACCAAGACGAAGCCAACCTATTGAGGTGACTCTACACAAAGCCCATTAGCCTCACAAAATGCTTCGACAAAATGCTCTTGACAAGCACAGGTATGTCCGATGAATTCGAAGAAATTTTCAGTACAGTGGGCTGGGAAAAATTTGCTGACATCTGTGAAGAAGGCATAGTGCTCCTTACCAAGGAGTTTCTAATGACCCTCTGAGTAGAAACACTGCAGCCCAACACATCTGTGCACTTCAGACTCTTTAACACTGAGCATGAACTGACACTTCGTTAGTTCAGCAATGCTCTCGGGTTCTCACCGTGCTGCTCTTTAGTAGCCGAACCCGCATGTTTTAATTCACAAGAGTTCTAGAGAGAGTTAGCTGGACCTAACTATAAGGGGAAGAAGAGTATCACACACATTAAGCACCCCACCATGCGTTTCATGGCCCGTTGGATTACCATGATAGTCCTCCCCCGTGATGACACACGCTGTGTGACCATAGAGGACCTAAAAATCCTCAACGCCATGTGGTGTAAGCAGAAGTATCCACCGGTGCTAGGCATGCTCACTCACTGGATGAAACTAGCTCGGGAGGGAAGCTCCATAACAATCACGTCCTTTGTGACGAGGATTACAGCCGAGCTAGGGGTATTAGCAAATGCCCAGGTGGAATTTTTACCCCCAGACACACCGAACCTAGTCACAGAGAGCCATTTTATCCGGGGACACTTCTTGCACAAAGAGCCTAACACAGAGGCCTGTGTCATGTTTTACAAGGGGTACGACTTTGAAGTTCCTCTGCCTGCACCACACTATAAACTCTACTCCATAGATACTCTCTCTATGCCAGTAGAGGGACCCTCTATACCTTTAGAGGAACCACAACATAGTGTTGCAGGAGTCATGACTAGGGCACAGAGGAGAGCAGCAGATGAACACATGCGAGAGAAAGCACAGGAGGCACAAGCCGCCGGGATGGGACCAACATGGTTCCATACCACAGCAGGCGCATCCTGGCAAACTCAGGAAGGAGACCACACCTAGCAACCCCAAGGAGGATATGCACACACATCATGGGGATACGATTCTAGTGCTGCACATTCTCAGCAGTTTGGTGGAGGAGGAACCTACTATGGATCTGGGACAGGGCCATACGGAGTAGGACCATCTGCGTTAGCACGCTTTCCAGAGGATCCTTTGGTCGCCATTTTTGGGACCTTGACCGTCCAAGACCAACGCACTGCTGGGATGGCGCAGCAACTTAACCAGGTCGATGAGCGCACTCAGGTTATCCAGCAGACCCAGAATGAGCACTACAATCGCCTCCTAGAAATAGAAGCGACAGCCCAGCGCACCTTCGATGAGTCCCAGCGTTTCTTCCAAGACCACGGGTACTACCCCCAGTAGCTTCATTGAAGCTTGGGGGCAACCCAATCGACAGCCAGGTATGTCAATCCCCTTGCTCACTGCACCACCCATGTATCTGCCTTGAGAGAGATCACTAGTATTAATTAGTTTAATTTAGTTTGTTTCAATTCGGTTATATTTATGCTCTACTTAAAAAAAATTCCCATGCTCAAACGATAGATTCACATGCTAGCTTCATTTTGGAGATGATGAATAGTTGCTCTATCAAGTGAATGATTTAATTCTTGCATGTGATTTATGCTTGACTTAGTTTTGAGTTGTGAATAAAAGAAGTAAACCCAAAGTTCTACTTTGTGGATGCCATTTGTGATAACAAGCCTAAGTTGTTGCGAGATGATGATATGACTTAAATGTGGCATGATTCTTTCATGTTCCTAGTAGGATGAACGTCTCAGGTTTTTATTTTGAAAATGACAAAATATAACCCCCCTCGGTCAAAAATGCCTACAAGAGCCAAAAATGCTTCGAATAGTAAAAACCACTACAAAGAGCTACTTAGATATGTTTTGAGCTTTGTCAAATTTTAAGTCTCATTGAGTAGAAATATCACCTTCTGTTGATAGCTGGAGTACAAAAGCACTAATGCAAGTGATCCATTCCGGACTTTGCATCCACCAAAAAAGGTCTCTAAACACTTCTTATAGTCCCTTAGCCTTCAAGTTTTAAGGAGTAAGGGTATGGAGCTAACAAGAAAAGCATGCAAAAGCATGGCAAAAAGAAAAAAATGCGTGCAAAAGCACGGCAAAATGAAAAGCATGGAAGTCCAAGCATGGCAAAAACAAATAAAAGCTCTATATCCTCTCCAAATCTATAAAAGGCTACAAGGGATGAAAATCAAGAGAAGGAGAGATTTAGTGCCACCACTCATACTCCAGTGATCAAATAGAAGAAGCGATAAAGTACACTCTTTGGTCCAATCTTTGGCTTGGCAAAATAGACATCCTAAGTGTGCCACATTCTTCCCTGCCTAAAGCTCCACAAAGGCGTTAGTATAGGAAAATGTTGGCCAACTCATGGCCTTTGGTGAGGAAACACCTTTGAGCGACCGAGAGTACCTTGGGGAAGCTTCTTTGTTTTGAAAATTTAGAAAACACTTGAGAAGGACATCCAAAAAGGGCAAGTCAGAAGTACTCCTGCAATAAAGTCATTCCATCTCCCAACCGCCTAAGGCGAGGTAAGCAAAAAGATGCACCACAGATATTACACAAGGTGAACTTCAATCATTTCACTATTTAGAACAAAAGTTTGAGTATTGAGTCATGCATAAGAATTTCTCTTCATCTTTGATATTGTAGCAACTCCTGATCCACTTTCAGTCTTAGCTTTGCTCGAGGACGAGCAAAGATTTAAGCTTAGGGGGGTGTTGACGGTCGTAATCTCACGATATCCACCGTCAATTATCCACCAAATGAAGCAAAGCATGTGAATAAAAATGGACTAATCCTTACTACTAATGAGCTCCACTAGTTGTGTATAAATATTTGGTTGTAGGTACGGAAATTCACACAAATTGGATGAAACATGGACTATATATGATGATGGGCTGAAATAGGGACAATCCCATGGTCGGCCAACCATGGCTCAGGTCGGCCCACCACCTGGCCCACATCGGCCGACCCTCCCTGGTCTGCCTGGCCACTTGCCAGGGTCAGCCCACCACGTGGCAGGTCGGCCGACCACCTCACCAAGGGGGTTTTGACTCCACTTCATCCCTGCATGCAAGAAAACACAAAGAGATGTTAATCCAATCGTTGTACCAAGCATCTGAGGAATCCAAGGGCCGAAAGACCATCAAGAAAAGGATTGTTGATGTCACAAATCCGTGGGAGGAGGCATGCAGCCAATCAGGGCAAGACACCTAGTCGGCCGACCTTGTGCATCGTCGGCCGACCTCCCAAGTTCCACATTCTACATGTGCATCAACTGTCCCAACCGCCAACAGACGTGAGGAGGCAAGATCAAGCCGTTGGATGGCCAAGTCGGTGGATCGGGCGGTCGCCCGACCATGGGGCTAGGTCGGCCGACCCCTTGCATGGTCGGCGACCACCGACTTCACCCCTCAACCGACCTCAGCCACCTACAAGTACCCTCTCCTGGTTGTAGACATTAAATAGGCCCTGTGAGCTCATTTGTAAGAGTGTGGAGAAGTTGAGAGCTTCATTCTACCTTAGAGAGTGCCATTTCCACATCTTAGTAGTTAGGATAGCCCTGGGAGTTAGAGTGAGTCAAGCTTTGCCTCAGTGTTCTCGGAGATATCTCTGAGTCTGCGGTAAAGTTTTTGTATCTTTGTACTCTTATCTTCAGTATAATATATTTATGCTTTACTTTATTTCTATCTCATGCAAGTGTGGTGTACCTTTCTTTTCATACTAGCTAGGCTTAGGCTGTGGTTATCTTGGTTAGTCAAGTCCTGTTATTCTTGCCGGTGCTATAATCCAACCTGTATGCCAGGCTTTGGTTAGGTCCTCTCCTCTGATCAAGGACGATCTATTGTTACTCAAGCTTTGCTTGAGTACGTTTATAGCGTGCCATCCTCTCCACACAGATTTGCTTGGTAGCCCCACTTAGTGACAGTGTGTGGTGTGCCTCTGTAGTCCAGGCCCATTCATTCGGGTGGCCCGTAGGTGATAGCCAGGTTCTCTTTCGGTGGTCAACTATCTACCCCCTGACCCCTCGAGGGCGCCAGAATTTCGCTCGACGCGAGACCCTGGCTTGTCGCTTGGGTTTCCTTAGTTAACCATGACATAGTTTTTGCAGCCGAATAGAATAGAGTTTGGGAACTTTATCTCACTCGTTGTCCTCCCAGGCAACTATACCTCTCTACGTGTATCTTAGGTAGTCTATTTACTTCTTCACCATACACCTATCATTACTAAACTTACCCTTGCCTAGATACTAGTTGGTACATTTATTAAAGTATGGTGACTTCGATATTGAGTTTATCCAATTATATTCTCTCGCCTACCGCTTCCCTGTGGATAAATACGATACTTGGAACTCTGGGTGAAAGGCTACAGTGATCTCCGTGCGCTTGCAGAGTAAAACCTATTAAGGCTAAGAGACGCCAACAGGCTCCATCGTTCTAGAGCCGTGTTCAGGAGTTCAGTATGAATTCTTTGTATCTTTACTTTCCTGTAAGACTTGAGCTAATTAATGCATTATATTTCTTTACTTTTGTGAGCATTTACTTTACTCTTGCTTTTGGTATTAATCGTGCCTTATCATAGTAATGTCTTTTAGACTATAGTTAGAGTTGCTCTGCGAGGTAATGAATATTTATTTGTCATGCTTATGGATTCCTCATATGCTCTTTATAACATTTGACTATACGGTTGTGTATACTTCTACCTGATTGCTTCAGTAGAAGTAGTGCCTGCAAGCGTAGACTTGGTGTCTACAATTGCGGTCAGCTTGGTTTCACAAGTTCTCAGACCCCACGAAGTTTTGGGTAGCCATTGTGCACGTACATATTTACCGCACTTGGCTTTGGTAGGTCCTCCTGGTGACAGCGGGAGTGTACCCTGTGTAGTCCACCCCCGTCATTCGGGTTGCTTGTAGCCACATAGCTTGAGTTACTGCGACACCTGCCTTTCTCGGCTATGTTATCAGCACTCTGGTGCTCGGAAGTGATTAGCAGGCTCGGTGGCGAAGTAAGTATCCTAGACAACTAGATAAGTCATTACCTCAGTCCGAGCAACATGTTGGTCTAGCTTAGTCTGTATGGCTCACCATAGTATAGAAAGTCCTCATCAGGAATCTGAGCTCTTACCTCGTTGTCCTCTTAGCTTTTACTGCTTTCTTGCCAATGGTGCTTGGCCTGTTTCTCTCATGGTGTTTGGTGTCAATCGTTCCTAGTTGTCGGTTGGCATGAATGAGTAATAACAACTGGATGAATGATAGTTTGATATCTCTATCTCAATGCTTCCCTGTGGATAAATACGATACCTTGGAATACTCCCGGGTGAAAGGCTACAACGGTCTCCGTGCGCTTGCGAAGTAAAATCCGGTAGGCTAAGAGCCGCCAAAATGCTTTTTAGGCGTTGTTGTGGGGGAAGTGCCGAGTTAGAATATCATTCTTTTGTTCAACCTTTTATTGTTGCTCTTTCATTTGAAAATCCAAAAACAAATTATAAAACCAAAAAAATCCATTTTCTTTAATGATGCTCTATCAGTTGTGTAATTCTTGATCATGTTCTTCATGCTACCTAAAGTCATGGGATGCCAAAGCAAATAGGCTATTCATGTCAGAACATAGCTTGGGTCAAATCCTAACGTGTGCCTAGAGGCTAATTTTCAAATTAAGTGTGGTGCTTAGGTTGGAATTAGTCACTTTCTATCAAATTTGATGTAATGTCAAGTTTGGTAGATAAGCTATGGATGATCTTTGGTAGTGAATGTTCCATTGTTTGTTCATGAGCCACGATTCTTGAACTAGCTGGATCCCTCAAGTTTCAATTGAGACACAAAATCCCGAAAATCCCGGTGATATTTTAAAAATACACCCTTTTTTAGATCGTGGATTCGAGCAAAAGTTGAGGAAATGGAAGTCATGGTTTAGCAACATGGTTTGTGCTATGTTTTGATTGAGAATATTTTGCTAGCACTCTGTGAACAACGGACCCATTGATTAATACTCGTTATGTATTTTGGACCATTGTATATGTTGTACACTAACCTGTTGCAGGAGGCATTTAGTCTCCACACGAGAGGAAAGGCCCCATGGCCGACACTCTCGTGCTCAACCTCTTGTGGGCTATCTAGCCCCTTTTTGGGAGATGACAGCATTGTGATATGAATATCAAAGTAAATGGTGGTGGTGAGCAATGGAGAAATCTTGGTAATTTCCGCACTACAAGAACACACCATACCATTGTAACATTCAAAGGCATATCACATTATGCTATCGTTCGTGCTTAAATTTGCAGGCTAGTAGGCCACTGGTCTACTGCCCAATGGGAAAGTTGCATGCCCGATGGAGTTGTGGTGTAGATCCCAAAAGCGGACGGCATAGATGTCTCTAATTGCGAGGGAGCTCCGTCTTAAGCACCACAAAGGCAAATACAAATCCTACAAGCATAGTGAGAACATCGATGTCATGATGTGCAGTCGATGGCCGTGTGGCATATAGGCACACAACGATAGGTGGCACATGTCATGCACGACAAGTATCAAGCCCAAGAAAAAACATGACAGGGAGCAAGTTTGGAATCAACATTCAATGCAAAAACCAAGCTTGGGGGAGTAAATTGTCTGGGATTTGACAAGATTTCTACAAAGCCCATGAAGCAATGCTTAAAAGATGTCTGTGACATTAACATGGACCAACCGTGGAGCGAGAACCCGATGTACCTATCAGCAGAGACAGAAACAGCCCGAAACCCAAACAGCCCGATGTACCGGACAATCCTAACCCTCTCCAAATCAACTGACCGGACAAACCCAAAGAAGGGGATGAAACAGCCGAAAAACACTACATACCAGACGGTCTGAGGTCTATAGACCAGACAATCCTAAGTGTATGGACCAGACAAACATATTGTCCTATCAATTCTTCTCATTTCAGCCCGAAACTAGATGCAGAAAATAGCCCAAGACCTCTCCGAAAATCGATCGAAACCAGCTCAAATCTCAACCAAACTTCACAAAAATTTGCATGGACAATCCTATGGACATTCCCATGCATACCCCAAAAGATCCGCTCCAAAATATCAAGGGTTGTGTGGAATCACAGATCTCGTGAGGAAGGTGAGTTGAAACTAAAAAACCGAAATTCGTCAAGAACAGCCCTTGCTCGTGGTTCAACGATTCTAGCACTTGGCTAATGAGATTCTCCACATCCTAGCAAGGAAAAACACCAGCAAAAGAAGGGTTCCATCCTTGTCTAAACCAAAACACACCAAAAGCAAAGATTGGAGCCAAAAACCAAAGAGAGAAGGGGAGGAACAAGGCACACAAGCTTGCAGCCAAAATCACTTCAATTAGAAGCCTCAAAAGAGGTCTTAGATTAGATTACAACAAACGATTTCATCGCTAGCAACCACCCTCACCTTCCCTCAAGATTTGGAGGCTAAATCCTACTCTAACCTCTCTAGAAATGAAGCTCAAGTCTTGAGGATGAAAATCACAAGACAAAGACTAACCCTAGCAGCCAAGAGGAGTTCTAATGACAAGCCCTTAGCCTATTTATACCCTAGTGCTATTTAGACAGTTTTGCACTTAGGTCCCTACAACAAGAAATGCCCCAAGGGTTGAAATGAAAGAGTACAAGATATTTCGAGACGGACGACCACGATGGAGCCTTGATCTTCGTAAGTTCCACGCAATCCTCAGATGTTCTCCACGTGGCCAATAGTCCAATCCGCGATCCGCCCCCAGTTTTGAAGTTAGAAATCGGGAAACTTTAGGAAGTCTCCACCTAGGCCTAGAATGGCCCACTCCACTCTATCTCGACGAGAAATGAGCCCATTCGCCGAGTCTTGGTAACTTGGTGGTAGGGTGGCAAATTTGAGCAAATTCGCCAACATCGTTGCCCGTTTTCACGCCATGTACTTGGGTTGGAGCACCGCGATGGCACCCGGCATCCCTTGTCCATCGGGGTTGCCTCATAGTCCTTCGGAGGTCTTATACTTGCTGTTGCCGTGCCGCTCCTCTATGTAGGACCGAGACGTGCGACTAGAGGGTGGGGGTGAATAGGAGCACTTAAAAACTCAAAATCACAACCCCCAAGTAGGTGCTCTGCAAAGCTAAAGAGAAACAGAACTAGGCACCGTCCACTGAACAGATATGTGCCTAGCAGTGCAAGGGTGCTGTCCACTGAGAGGATATGCACCAATGCAAGAAAAACTCAAGATCCGACCTAGAATGGCATCGAGGCAACAAACTTTGCAAAAACCACCACACGACACTCACTGCACCGAGGTGCGTCTCACTGACTCACAGCAAGCAAAGAAAATAGTCTTAAGTGGGGAATTCAAAAATCTGAAGCAGAAACACAGTGGAAAAACCAAAAAGAAAAAAATCACTGTAGCTCCCTGGCAGGATCGGATTGTCTGGTGGCTAACACCGGACTGTCCGGTGAGCCACCAGACTGTCCGGTGGGACCGGACTATCCGGTGCCTACTGCCAGATTATCTGGTGGCATGGCTCGGACAGTGCCACACACCGGATTATTCGGTGGGAGCTGCCGGACTATCCGGTGGAACCGGATTATTCGGTGGCCTCTGCCGGATTGTCCGGTAGAGTCGCAGACAGGGGGTTTTCCAACCCAAACCAGACCAAATCTTGTCCAATCTTCACGAAATTTTGTACAGGCTATCAGGACCCTATTCCAAAGCTTTTCCCAAAAGATTAATGCAGGGTGACCAAGGAATCAGCGGGAATTTCAGATTTCGTGAGATGGCAATCTTTGGGCAAGAAAGGGGAAAACACAAAGAAAGCTTGCTCGTGGCAATCCAGCAGGATTGAGATGAACTAAGTCATGATCTCCACGTCCTAGCAAGTCCAAAACATCAGCAAGAGAAGGGATTCCAAACTTGGCCAAAACAAACACCCAAAAGCCAAGGATTGGACCCAAAAACCAAAGAGAGAGGGGGAGGAGAAGAACACAAGGTTGCTACACGAATTTGCTTCAAATAGATGCCCAAGACGAGTCTAAAGATTTAGCATACAAGCAGGAATTTGTCCCAAGCAACCACCCTCACCTTCCCTCAAGATTAGGAGGCTAAATTCTACTCTAACCTCCCTAACAATAAAGCTCAAGGCTTGAGGACGAAAATCACAAAGCTAAACCTAATCCTAGCAGCCAATAGTCCCTCTAATGACTTGCCTTGGACCTATTTATACCCGAGGGCAATTTAGACAGTTTTGCACTTAGGTCCCTACAACTAGACAAACCCTAAGGACTCAAACGAAAGATTACAGGATATTTCGGGAGGGACGACCACGATGAAGTCTTGATCTTTGTAAGTTCCACGCAATCCTCGGATGTTCTCCACGTGGCCAGTAGTCCAATCCGCGATCCGCCCCCAGTTTTGAAGTCAGAAACCGGGAAACTTTAGGAAGTCTCCGCTTGGGCCGGATTTGGCCCATCTTCTCTATCTTGGCGAGTCAAGGCCCAACTCACCAAGGCTTAGGTAGCTTGGTTGACGGTTTTGAGCTGATGCCGCCAAAGCCTCCCTCGCACGTCTTCGCGCCACGCACTCGGGTTGGAGCACCACGGTGGCACCTGGCATCCCCTGTCCATCGGGGCAGCCTCGCCGTCCTTCGGAGGACTTACACTTGCCGTCACCGTGCCGCTTCTCCGTGTACCGAACTCCCATGGCTGACAGACACCGAGCATGCCTCTAGTCCTTCGGAGGACTTTCCTCTACCTTCAGTCCATCGGAGGGCATCCTGTCCATCGGAGGTCTTGTGCCCAAGTCCATTTGGGTCTTTGGCTTCTGTTGACAATCACTCATCACTCCAAAGGCAATGGAGCCGGTCCATTGGCTCTTAGTCTCCCCCTTGATGAGTGCATTGTCAACACCTTCTACCTGTAACCTGAAATAGAACAAAAACAAGAAGACAAGCATAAAACCGAAAAGAAAGAAGAAAAGAAGAAGTTGATCAAGATGCCCAAAAGCCAAACACAAGCAGAAAGGGGCAAATGGAGACAACAAAAACAAAGCCAAAGATCGACCCCCTAAGACAAGGAAAACCGCTCAATGCAGTCGATCAAACTAAAGCAGGACCCCTCAAGAAAGAGGCAAACCGGCTCAACACAGTCATGCTTAGGCAAAGCATCGGCTCCTCCAGAAAGAGGCAAAAGGCTCAACGCATCGATGCAAGAGCATGCTAAAAGCTCAAACTCCCCCCGAAATGCATCCTTGCAAATGCATGATGAATGCACAGCTCCCCCTCAACAAGATCTCTCCAGAATTCTCCCCCTTGGTCCATGAACTCCCCGTGGGAACAACAAACTCTCCCATAGGTTAACATCTCTCCCCCTTGTTGACAATGGACACATCAAGGGTTCATAGAATTCGACTCCCCCTGAACTAGACAACTCCCTCTCAAAATATGCCATGAAATGCAGGAAGTGTACCATGAACAGCTCAGCTGGCATGAAAAGCTAGTAAATATGAGTTCTAGCATACAGAGAAAGTGAGGGCAAGGAAGCATGCAAACAAGCTAAATTGAATCTATCTTATACAGATCAGGAGCATGTTTTTTAGGGTAGTTGAAAAGAAAGCATCACCAACATGAATATCATCTAGTAAGATAGGCATGAATAACAAGATGCTAGCAGAACATACAACGGTGCTACTCTCAACCAAAGCATATACAACAAGCCATAAGCAATTTAGAGACCTACAGATTTCAGAATTAGCAATGTTGAACTTCATGCAAGTGAGATTATGTGACAGGGGTTATTCACTTGTCTTAGCCACTTCTTACCAACCAATGTCAAGCCTAGGTTCAGAGAACCATCAGAAGCTTAAGACAAGGTTTTGGTCATACACAGCCTAGTCCAAGTTTATGCCAAAGTGCAAAGGCAATCTATCTCAAACTAGAACAGTGTGACAAGCGAACCCACCTGGATATTTTTATTTCAACTCATAAGACACACAATATACACATTGTTAAATTAGATTTTAGGTTAGGCATGGTGTCATAAATGCTTAGGCATAATCTTAACAAAGGCATACGACTAGCATATCCAAGCATGAAAAGATAGCATAGCATTCAACATTCCTAGACATTCTAGGTAGCCAAGTCAAATGGTGATCATGGTTTTTGATTTTCAAGAAATAAAAGTGACTTACCTCACAAAAGATATTAGACATATTCAAGGAGCTTAGCCAACCATGATCATGCAAGTAATTGTACAATTTAGCACACGCAAGTACTGACTAGTCATTCCATAAGAGCTCTAGTGCTAGTGAAGTGAAAATGCATATGATATAACGCAATGCATGATATGATACAAAATGCAAGGAAAATACAGAAAAGCAAAGCTACCCCAAACTAAAAGGGGTAACAAACACCAAGCTCCCCACGCAAATGAGCAAACATGCTAAGCTCTAAGGGCTTGGTGAAGAAATCGGCCAACTAGTTCTCGGTTTCTACATGGATCAAGTCTATATCTCCCTTCTCATAGTGATCTCTCAGGAAGTGAAACCTCTTGTCTATGTGTTTGGTTCTGGAGTGCAAGATGGGGTTCTTAACTACAGAAATAGTTGAAGTGGAGTCTACTAGGAGAGGGATCTTTCTGAAATTTAGGCCAAAGTCACTCAATCTGGCCTTCATTCAAAGCAGCTGGGAGCAGCAACTAGCAACAACAACATATTCGGCTTCTGTGGTGGAAGTGGATATGCTAGATTGCTTGCGTGAGGACCAAGAGACGAGAGGGACCAAGAAACTGGCAGGTGCCGGAAGTAGACTTGTGCTCCAGCCAACAACCCACAAAGTCAGCATCTGAAAACCCTCTAAGGGAGAGTGGCGAACCTGAAGAGAACCATAGACCAAGCTCAGGAGTGTATTTTAGGTACCTGAAGATGCGCTTCACTGCTTGACAGTGTGATGTCCTTGGTGAGGCCTGAAATCGTGCACGGAGGCACATCACGAACTAAATGTCTAGCCTAGTCGCCGTCAGGTACAGAAGTGAGCCGGTCATCCCTCTGTACTCTCTTTGGTCCACCACCTCCCCTTCTTCATCTGCATCAAGCATCGGTTGTGTTGACATGGGATTTGACATAGGCTTGGAGTCTCCCATATCAAACTTCTTCAGAATGTCCTTTGTGTACTTGGCTTGATGGATGAAGGTGCCTTCATGGCCTTGCTTGATTTGCAGTCCAAGGAAAAACTGCAACTGTCTCATATGCTCAACTGCTCAGAAAACTTGGTAACAAGAGAGTGAGACGAGCCACCAAAGATGATATCATCCATGTATATCTGGACAATAAGAAGGTCACTACCACGCTTGAGGAGAAACAAGGTCTTATCAACACTTCCCATTTTGAAACTCTGGTTTAGCAAAAAGGTTTTCAATCTATCATACCAGGCTTTAGGGGCTTGTTTCAAACCATACAAGGCTTTTCACTATTTGTAAACATGGTTAGGGTGTTTAGCATTTTTAAATCCAGGGGGTTGCTTGACATAAACTTCTTCTTGAATGAAACCATTTAGAAAAGCAGACTTCACATCCATGTGAAAAAGCTTAAAACCCATGGAAGCTGTAAAGGCTAAGAGAATACGTATAGCTTCCAAGCGTGCAACTAGAGCAAATGTTTCCTCATAGTCTATCCTCTCTTTTTGACAAAAACCCTTAGCCACAAGTCTAGCCTTGTTTCGCACAACAATGCCATCCTCCCCTTGCTTATTTTTGAAAACCCATTTTGTACCAATAGGATTACATTGTGGCGGTGGCTCTACCAAAACCCAAACCTCATTCCTCTCAAAGTTTTCTAACTCCTCATTCATAGAATTAATCCAATTACTATCAGAAAGAGCGTGTCCAACATCCTTGGGCTCAAAAGAGGCAACAAATGTAGCATGAGCAAAGAAAGCAATAGAACCTATCTGCGACCTCAAGGTCCTCGCATGCAAATCACCAATGATCCCATGTGGAGGGTGATCCCGCTGGACCTGCCGAGATGGAACAATCTCGGAGGTCACCTCCCCTATGTCCTTAGCGAGGCTAGGTGCTCAAGCTTGTAGTCGGGGGAGCGAGGAGGAAGCCGTCGGCAAGGGTCCTTCTTGGTCTTCACAGCTCATAGCAGAGGGGGCAGGAGCTGCAGCCGGTGCAGTGGCTCCTGCATCACTAGTATCTACTTGTCCTTCCTCATCTTCGAAGATGGGAGTTCCTTCTTCATGATCACATGAAAGCTCAAATGCAGGGGTTGTGCAAGGCATAGATTCATCAAAGGAAACCTCGCAGGTCTCTACCACTTGTTTGGTATCAAGGATCCACACTCTATATGCTCTAGAGCTAGAGGCATACCCAAAGAAAATACCATCCAAGTGGTGAGATTCAAATTTGTCCAAATGCCTCCCTTTTTGAGCACAAAGCATCTGCAGCCAAATGCATGCAGGTGCTTGACGCTGGGCTGCCTACCAAATCATAGCTCATACGAAGTCTTCCCTAAGAAAGCTCATAGGAAGATGCGGTTGGCAATGTAATAGGCTGTATTCATAGCCTCAGCCCAAAAGCATCGCGGAGTCCTATGCTCATCAAGCATCGTCCGCGCCATCTCAACAAGTGTGCAGTTCTTTCGTTCCATGACACCGTTCTAAGGTGGGGTATAAGGAGACGAGAATTGGTGTTCGAGACCTAGGTCATGACAGAAGGTTTCAAAATGAGAGTAATGAAATTCTCTGCCATTGTCGCTGCGGATAGCCCTCATGGTCTTATGACTCTCATTCCTTAAACTCAAGACCAGATCCTGAACAAAACCAAAAGCCTCATCTTTGAACTCTGTGAAGAACACCCACGAAAAGCGAGAAAAGTCATCTACAACGACAAGCACATACGACTTCCCACTGACCGACTGTACCCGAGCTGGACCAACCGTGTCCATATGCAACAACTCACTTGGCTAAGAGGTCATAACCTGATTAATAGGAGCATGAGAAGTAGCAACCATCTTGCCATGACGACAAGGGTGGCACACTTAGTCCTTTTCTGCTTTCAAATTGGGCAATCCTCGGATCAGACCCATCGAACTCAACCTGGTGTTGACATGTTTTTGCACCAAACACCAAACGAATACTAGGCCCTGCTCGCTGCTGCCGGATGCCTCAAGGTTGCTGCCTGACCACACGCGGACAATCTGGTGGGGGACACCGGATAGTCCGGTAATGGACAGGGCTTGGGGTGAAACCTAGATCAAGCCTCCCGGGAGGGACCCCGTCAGGGAGGATCGATGCTAGGGTTTGCTCTAGCGTCGGCAGGCCTCCAAGAGCTCCTTAGATCGGCGTCGAGTCGACAAGAGGCGAAGTTAGAGGTTAGAGAAGAGAATTAGGGTTTGGGAAAATAGAAGTGCACAAAAGTAGATAAATGTATTGATTGGTTCGATTGTGGATGCGTCAATCGGCCTGGCCCCTTTATATTTATAGGGGAGGGTGGTCTTAACCCTTGTACAAGTCGAATCCTAAAAGATCTCACTCAAATCTGGTAATTCGTCTCGGACTCGACTACACCGGATAATCCGGTGCACCCTGCCGGATAGTCCAGTGACACCGGACAGTCCGGTACACGCCACCGGACTATCCGGCGGCACTGGCCAGCACGGCCCTACCCAATTAGGTGTTCAACACATGCCCCCTGCCTTTTAGTGAAGGTCATGAACTAAAAACACCAGAAACATTTACATCTTCGAGAATCAACAAATATCTCATAATATAAGAACACTGAAGCAAATTAAACTCCTGATGCAACGCATCAGTTTTCTCAAGCATCTTGCCACATGGTTGGGTAGTATTTCTTGAAGAAGCGGCCATTCAATGCTTTGGGTAGTTCATTACCTTGCAGATTTTCTAGCATGTATGCATTACCAGGAACCACCCGCTTCACTTTATAGGGACCCTCCCAGCTTGGAGACCACTTGCCGAATCTTCTATCCATTGACTCCAATCGCAACACCGTCTTCCACACAAGCTCTCCAACTTGGAAATTCTTGACCTTTACCTTCTTGTTGCATGCTTTGGCAACCATAAGCTTGTCTTTTTCAATCTCCCTCAAAGCCATCAACCGCTTGTCGGTCACTTCATCAATATTATCCATCATCAAATCATGATATTCACTGACATCCAAGTCATTTTGCCTTGTGAACCTGTATGCATCCAAATTTACCTCTACAGGTAGCATAGCATCCTGACCATACACAAGCTCAAAAGGAGAAGCTTTAGTAGCATGATGTTTAGATATTTTATGAGCCCATAGAGCTTCAGACAAGACTTAATGCCAACGCCAAGGGTGATCAACGATCTTTTTCTTGAAAAGATTAACAATCACCTTATTACTAGACTCGGCTTGACCATTATCCTGAGCATAATACGTAGAAGAATTGAGCAATTTAATCTTATATTATTCGGTGAATTCACGTACCTCCTTAGACTTGAAAGAAGCACCCTGATATGTTGTTAAAGTTTGAGGAATACCGAATCTATGAATGATATGCTCAGTAATAAACTCAATTACCTCTTAATGTGTCATATTTTTCAAAGCAACGGCTTCAGTCCATTTAGTGAAATAATCAGTAGCCATCAACATGAACCGATGCCCTTTAGAAGATGACGGATGAATCTCTCCAATAAAATCTTGGCCCAATCCTTTAAACGGCTAAGGCTTGATAATAGGATGTAACTTAGCAGCAGGCACTATCTGAATATCTCCAAATTTTTGACATACCTAACACCCTTTATAGTACTTGAAGCAATCGGCAATCATTGTAGGCCAATAAAATCCAGCCCTTCTCAAGAGCCACTTTATCTTCAAAGCCGATTGATGAGTGCCACAAATACCCTCATGCACCTCAGCCATGGCCAACATAGCATCATCAGGACCTAAACATTCGAGCACAACACCACTAGCGGTTCGACCATATAATTCATCATTAATCAAAGTATACTTAAAAGCAGGACGCCGAACTTTCCTCTCTGTTCTGGCACTTGGATCTCGTAGATATGCAATAAAAGGTTTCGTCCAATCATCAGAATCGGCTACGCCACTTGCCGGATCATCCAAAGCCAAAAATAATCCTTTTACCATCCCCACATAGTCCGGTGTCCATCACCTGATAGTCCGACACCTCACCAGACATTCCGATGCATCCTACCGGACAATCCGGTGTACCCAGTTTCAGTGCACATCCTTCTCCAAGCATCGGTCTTTCAGCAATATGAAACTTGCCTCTTGTAACATGATAACCAGATGCTTCCCATGCCAATTTATTAGCTCTGGAGTTGTCAGATCTGAATATATGAGATATGCCAAATTCATCAAAAGAACAAATAATATCCCAACATTGCTCTAAATAAGAATTTAAAATCCCATCATAACATTGGCTTTCTCCCAAGATCTGATGAACCACTAACTGAGAATCTCTAAAAGCCTTGACACACTTCACCCCCATGGATTGTAATAATCTTAAACCGAACAATAATGCTTCATATACGGCTTGGTTATTAGTACAATGAAATTCCAATCGGCTAGAAAAATCAAATGTAGCACCTTGAAGTGAAACCAACACTACACCTATGCCTTGACCCTCATTACAAACTGATCCATCAAAATAAAGCATCCATGGAGTGAAAGCGACATAATGTAAGTCTAGCTCATAAGAATCATCAATCTGATGTTCAACTATAAAATCAGCTACAATTTGGCCCTTCATAGATTTTTTTTAAGCCAAATCATATTCTATCAAAGCATAAGCCCACTTACCAATTCTACCACTCATGATAGGATTATGCAACATGTATTTAATCACATCGGTTTGACAAGCAACTACACAAGAGCTAGATAACAAATAATAACTTAATTTGGTACACGCATAAAACAAACATAAACATAACTTTTCAATAAAGGTGTACCTTATCTCGGCGTCAAACAATCTCCTACTTAAGTATGTAACCACATGTTCTTTACCTTCGGTTTCTTGAGTCAAAACAGCACCAATCACCTTGTCTTCTGCAGCAATATGTAGTTTGAAAGTAACTCCACCCTTTGGCGCCTTAAGCACCGGTGCTGAAGATAAATACTCCTTGATCTGCTCAAATGCCTTTTGCTGTTCTGCACCCTAGGCAAAATCAGCATCATTTTTTAACTAAAGAATAGGAGTAAACACATCAACCTTCCCGGCAAGATTAGATATAAACTGACGTAGATAATTTACTTTGCCGAGAAACTTTTGCATATCAAGTTTGTACATCGGAGCTGCTACTTTCCGAATAGCTTCTATACGATTAGGATCAATCTCTATGCCATTCTCATGAATAATAAATCCTAGAAACTTTCCAGCCAACACACCAAAAGCACATTTGCGTGGGTTCATTTTTAAACCATACTTGCGGATCTTTTCAAAGGCTCTACGTAAATTGGCTAAATGAGAGTCAAAAGCAACCGATTTGACAACTATGTCATCAATATAAACTTCTACAATGATCTCTAGCAGCTCATGGAAGATAAAGCCCATAGCCCTTTGATAAGTAGCACCAGCATTCTTTAAACCAAATGTCATAACAACCCACTCAAACAGCCCAATAAAGCCAGTACACACAAAAGCCGTTTAAGACATATCTTCTTCGGCCCTAAAAATTGATTATATCCGGCATTACCATCGAGAAAACTAATAACTTTATTACCAGAAGCACTATTGATTAACATGTTGGCTATAGGCATAGGATACTCATCTTTGGGTATAGCTTTGTTTAGATTATGGAAATCTAGGCACACCCGAAGCTTGTTGGAGTCCTACTTTTCCACCGGCACAATGTTAGGGACCCAATCAGCATACCTGCAAGGCATAATAAAGTTGGCTTCTAAAAGCCGGTAAATCTCATCTTTAATACGAGGATAAATATCAGAACTGAAATGCCGCGGCCTTTGCTTAAAAGGTTAGAAACCAGGCTTAATAGGTAACCGATGTTCAACAATATCACGACTTAACCCAGGCATTTCAGTATAAATCCTAGCAAAACAATCAGAATACTCCCGTAACAACCCGATCAATTTATTCTTGGATCAGATTTTAGGTTTTTATTTACAAATGTCGGCCTTGGAATAGAACCATCACCTATGTCTACATCATCTAGAGGATCAGCCGATGTAAACCCCAGTCCTAACTTATCTAAATCTTTAAACTATTCTATAACAAAAAGATCAAAATTAAAATTACAACCAGCTTTCTAGCTTTCACCGGACTGTCCGGTGGAACCTCTCGGACTGTCCGGCGCCTCACCGAATAGTTCAGTAAGAAGTACTGGACTGTCCAGCATCAATGCAGAAGCTGCCTGTTGCCTGGACTTTATCGTGCCTTTGCCCTTACTGTTATTATGCCCTACTGATGTATACATTATATTTACATAATATGATTCAGCCGATTTTCAACCGGCTCTAACATCACAGGAATAAAACCTTCTTTACCCACACTAAGGAATTGGTAATCGAACAAGTCAACTCCTATCAAACATTTGGTATTATCATACGCCCAAATTACCGGAGCATCAGCCGTAGGAATGCAGCCCGATGGATCAGCATATACGACCTCAATCTCATCGTCGGCCCATTGAATTAGAAACTGATGTAACGTAGAAGGCACACATTGATTGACATGAATCCAATCTCTTCCGAGAATCAAATTGAAATTACCTTCTACCTCAGCAATGAAGACAACAGTAGCTATCGTCTTACTTCCAACAGTAAGCTCCATAGAAACAACTCCTTTGGTCTCAATGGGGTTTTTGCCCCC
Organism: Paspalum vaginatum; assembly: GCA_030272315.1. NCBI lineage: Eukaryota > Viridiplantae > Streptophyta > Magnoliopsida > Poales > Poaceae > Paspalum > Paspalum vaginatum. Next base: position 94,271 of record JAMSGZ010000120.1, read on the forward strand.
CACTCCGCTAAATGTCATGTTGGTCTTCACTAACTCACTGGACTGTTCGGTGACAGCACTGGACTATCCGGTGAGCACAACCGGTTGAGCTGGTTTACCCAACAGTGAGGGTGGCAGCTGTGGTTGCCGTAGATAAGAATTAACTGGCATCCCATACATCGGCTATGTCTGTGAAGAATCATCTGTAATCGATGTGTCATGGTCATGTGAAGGAAAAGTGGGAACGACCCTTTTCCCTTGAGCATTAATGAGTCTCTTGTACATAGAATCCTCTATCCCATTCAGAGAATTTACAAACCGATCTTCTCGCTGATCGATATAACTTTTAAGCCTAGTGAAAAGCTAGTCATTATCGAAATTACTTACATTGGAGACTGCAGATGATGGTATCAAAGCATTGAGGTCGATCTCCTTCTCTTGGACCACCTTCCCATGATGATCCTTGATGAAGCATGCGAGATATTCTCTCTTGGCCTCCTCATGTTCCTGAGCCGCTCGCTGGCGAGATTGTTCTTCCAGTTCCTTCATGCGCTGCTCAAATCTTTGGCGATCTTCGGTCAACAACTCCTCCAGTGTCGGCCTCGCGATGATATTGGTGGAGATTTCAGCCATATTTGGGATACCGGCCATCGGAGCCGATTTCTCTAGTCTTGATGCCTTCTTCCCCAGCAGAGTCACCAAAAAGTGTGTTGACATGTTTTTGCGCCAAACACCAAATGAACCCTAGGCCCTACTCACTGTTATAGGATGCCTCGAGGTTGCTGCCTGACCACGCCGGACAGTCCGGTGGGGGACGCTGGATAGTCCAGTGATGGGCAGGGCTTCGGATGAAACCTAGACCAAGCCTCCTGGGAGGGACCCCGTCAGGGAGGATCGATGCTAGGGTTTGCTCTAGCGTCGGCAAGCCTCCTAGAGCTCCTCAGGTCGGCGTCTTAGGGGTTGGAGAAGAGAATTAGGGTTTGGGAAAATACAAGTGCACAAAAGTAGATAAATGTATTGATTGGTTCGATTGTGGATGCGTCAATTGGCCTGGCCCCTTTATATTTATAGGGGAGGATGGTCTTAACCCTTGTATAAGTCGAATCCCAAAAGATCTCACTCAAACCTAGTATTTTGTCTCGGACTCGACTACTCTGGATAGTCCGGCGCGCCCTGCTAGACAGTCCGGTAGACGCCACCGGACTATCCAGCGGCGCTGGCCAACATGGCCCTTCCCAATTAGGTGCTCAACACCTGGCTAGCAGATCAAAAATCAAATGGCCTAGCCTCCTATGCCACTTTTAGATATCAATAGAAGGACCAGCTACCAAACATCGAGGAGGGCCAGAAATAGATGCAAGGTCAACCTTAAAAACCTGTCCATAAGGCAAAATCCGACAAACCAAGTTTTCCTTAGCATCAAGCACACAAGAAGAAGTCTCCTTAAAGCGAACCTCAAACCCTTCCTTGAGAAGTTGCGAGACAGAAACCAAATTGAACCCTAAATTCCTCACCGAAGCAACTTTTCCCTGGGAAAGCTTGCCAGAAAGCGCAACAAAACCAACACCCAACACTTTACCTTGACCATTATCCCCGAATGTGATGTACTCCTTGGTGCTCACGGGGTTGAGGCTAGAGAACGATCTGTGGTGCCCTGTCATGTGCCTAGAGCAGCCAGAGTCCATGATCCATATGTCTTCCCAGCCTCGATCCTAAAAAATCAAAGAAAGCGAGAGTGAGCAAATGGTCCAACACTGGGGTTAGTGAAACTGCTGAACCAGTGTCGAGCCATCTGCTCAAAAGTGGGGTAAGCACAATCAAAATAAGCATCGCGATAATCTGGGTAACCACGACCGCCAAAGCGTGCAGTCACAAACCCTCTATCTTCAAAGCCTCGGTCACAGGGTTTATAGCCGTGCTGAAAAGGACTAGGAGCTCGGCCGGCAGAGCGTCTCTCACCACTAGGAGCATAGGCTTGAAAGCCGCCTCCTCTCTCACCTCGAGCAAAGCGGTCTATCAACTCACCGCGATGGGGAGGATCCTGCTCCTCGTTCCCCCAGGCTCTCTCCTGCCTCTCAACCCGCTTCCTCCTGAAGCAAAAATCCTCCAAGTGACCATTCCGCTGACAAAACTCATAGTGGTAGACAGGTCTCTTGGGCATAGGCTGGGGCTGTGTCTTGGGCTTCTGGTGTGGTGGTGAAACCTTAGGTAGTGCTAGCTCCTGGACTTGCTTCTTGCCTGAAGGCTTAAGCACTTATTCTACAATCTTGTTTAGCTTAGCTTGTGGTGGCTTGGGTGTCTAGTATGACTTCCTTGGGGCAGCCTTGGGAGGCTCATGGTAAACCCCATCAACAGTAGGACCAGGCTGGGAAGAGGTAGTGTTAAGCTTGATTAGGGCACTCTTCTTCTCATCCGAACTACATTCTCCCAACCCAAATCCACTAGTGTCACCCTCACCACGCTTGCTTGCCTCTATGATCATCCTAAGCTGAGGTTCCCTGGCATACATCCAGCTCAGCACCTCTCTCAACCTACAGTTGTCCTCTTCAAGGATCAACTTCTCCTCTCTCAGTTCTTCTACAACTGAAGTTTGGGCAGCACAAGTGTCACAGTCTAGAGAGGGAATGGAAGGAGCAGACTTCTCTAACTTCTTAATGGTGGCATCCTTCTCCACCAACAGCAACCTCAAAGTGAGGCAGTTCTCACACGTGTCAGGAGGTGCTGAAAGCACAACAAGGTCAGCTCTCACCTGCTCAAGATCACTCCTCAAGGTAGGACAGACCATGCACGCACCTAAAACCATGGGTCTTTCCCTAAGCTCCTCCAACTCCTTGAGCTGCCCCTTACACTTCACCTTCAGCTCAGGTATGTCAATAGCTAAGTGGGGGCAAGTCTCACACTTAGGCACCTCACTCAAAGTAGGCTCATCCAGTTTAGACTGGAGCTTGCCTAACTCAACCTTCAACCTATCCATCTCCTCTACTTGATGAGCATGCTTGCTCTTCTACTCACAAAGGTCACTCATCAGGGAGTCATAGGTAGGGCAATCAAACTCACTACGCTGGGCTTGCACACTCTTCAGCCTCTTAATCTTAGCCAAAGCATCAATAAGCTTGGCTTTTTGCTTCTGCAGCTTCTTAGCTGCCTTCTCCAATATCTTATCCTGGGCTTTCAACTCATGACTATTCTTCTCTAGCATCTCAAGAATCTCAGCTTGCTCTGGAGTTACCTCTTCATCGGAGGAGTCATTGTCATTGCCCTTGTTGACCTTTTCGTCAAGTGCCATGGAGCAGAAGGATCTTCGGTTCATCTTGTGCTTGCACTTGGACTTGGTGGAGATGAAGCAGAGGCCAACTAGACCGCCTTGATCTCTCCTTTTATCCCGCTTGGTGATGATCTCCTCATCGCTTGAGCTTGATGAAGACGAGGAGGAACAGGATGTTCTGCTACAAAGACCACCAAGCTCGGTGAAGAAGGCCTTGTCCCGCTTCCGGTTGTCCTTCTGGTAGCTCTTGGAAGCCTTCCTAAAGTTCTTGATCTTGCCGGAGTAGTGCTTGGTGTGGTCGCGCTTGCGGAAGTCATGCTTGCTAGAGCGATTCTTGTGGGAGTCATGGGAGTGGCTCTTGCCTTTCTTGCTGTAGTCGTTCTGCTTTTTCAGGCACTCAAAGATGAAGTGGCCGACCTCTCCGCACTTGAAGCATTTGGGCCTGTCGCCCCTCTTCTTGCTCATCCGGTTGTCATAGGTGCACTGAAAGCCACTAGACACCAGAAGAAGCTCATCATCCCCAAGTGACACCAACTGCTCCTCTATCACAGACATCAAAGCAGAGAACGAAGAACCGTAAAGTGGGGGGGGGGGTTAGTAGCAACTTCCTTGGATCTAGAAGCCAAGGCTAGGCTCTTGGAGATAGTACCATCGAGAATATCAGTCATCTAGTAATCAACCTCTATGGCCTTGAGCTTGCTATAAAGATCCTCTACTCCTAAGGTGTCATAGCCTGCCAACTCAAGAATGGAGTTCTTCTTGATCTCCCACACTTTTCTGTCCAAGGAATACAGCAGCTTGACACCCTGCTGATGGTCAGTGTATGGGAGAGCAGCGGGGGCAGAGTTGACACGAAGCTTGTTGATGATCGATTGAAAACGACCAAACAAGGCATCCACAGACTCTCCCGGCTTCTGGGTGAAATTCTCATACTCACGCCGGTAGTCTCCAGAAGACGACCCTTGACAGTCACCGTCCCCTCATGGTGTGCACTGAGCAGGACCAGATCTCACAGGCGGTATCAAGGTGGCTCGCCCTCTCATAGTTCGTCGGACCAAGTCTAGAGAAGAGAAAGTTCACTGCCTTGTAGTTCGCCTCGTGCTGAGCAACGAGCGCCGGTGTGGTACGCTCAGCAATGGGGAGCACAGTAAAAGTCATACTCTGAGTAGCATTCCATATGTCCTTGCTCTGGCTAATCAAGAAAGCTCTCATCCTACCCTTCCGGTAGGGATAGCCATCCGAGCTGAGAACCAGAACCTTCCCTGAGTGTGCCATAATCGCTACTAGTTTCTCATCAGTAAAGATATGAAGAAACCTAACCAGCTCTGATACCACTTGTAGGACTGAGACGTACAACTAGAGGGGGGTGAATAGGAGCACTTGAAAAACTGAAAATCACAACCCCCAAACCTGGTGCAAGGAGAAATGCTAGATACCATACACTGAACAGATACGTATCTAGCAAGCACTTGATGTCGCCCACTGAAAGGGTACACACCAAGTGAGCGGAAGCACACGACACACTGACCAAGAGAATGCAAGACAAATCAAGCAACGTCTCCCACAACGAGGAACCCACATAGCTACTCCACACCTATGTGCTTCTTACTGAAGAACAGTAAGCGACGAGTCTGGGCTAGCGGTAAGAAACACTCATACATGGGGACAGATCAAAAACCACAACACCAAAACACAAAAGAAACCAAGATGGAAGAGCCAAGGAAGAGGCGGAGCAAAAACATGAGAAAACAGCCCCAAAAACACAAGACCAGACAATCCTAACCCTCTCCAAATCAACAGACCGGACAAACCCAAAGAAGGGGATGAAACAGCCCAAAAACACTACAGACCGGACAGTCCGAGGTCTATAGACTGGACAATCCTAAGTGTATGGATTGGACAAGCATATTGTCATGTCAGTTCAGCCCGAAACTGGATGCAGAAAATAGCCCGAGACCTCTCCTAAAATCGACCAAAACCGGCTCACTCAAATCTCAACCAAACTTCATGACAATTTGCATGGACAATCCTAAGGACATTCCCAAGCATACCCCAAAAGATCCACTCTAGAAGATCAAGGGTTGCATGGGAATCGCAGATCTTGTGAGGTAGGTGAGTTGAAACCGAAAAATCGAAATTCATCAAGAACAGCCCTTGCTCGTGGTTGAGAGCCAATGGACCGGCTCCATTGTCTCTGGAGTGATGAGTGATTGTCAATAGTAGCAAAGACCCAGATGGACTTGGGCACAAGACCTTCGATGGACAGGAGGCCCTCCGATGGACTGGAGGTAGAGGAAAGTCCTCCGAAGGACTGGAGGCATGCTCGGCGTCTGTCGGCCATGGGAGTTCGGTACACGGAGGAATGGCACGGCGATGGTAGGAGTAAGTCCTCCGAAGGATTATGAGACTGCCCCGATGGACAAGGGATGCCAGGCGCCACCGCGGTCCTCCAACCCGAATGCGTGGCGTGAAGGCATGCGAGGGAGGCTTTGGTGGCTTCGGCTCAAAACCGCCACCCAAGCTACCCAAGCCTTGGTGAGTTGGGCCATGACTCGCCACGATAGAGAAGATGGGCCAAATCTGGCCTAGCCGGAGACTTCCTAAAGTTTCCCGGTTTCTGACTTCAAAACCGAGGGCGGATCGCGGATTGGACTACTGGCCACGTGGAGAACATCCGAGGATTGCGTGGAACTTACGAAGATCAAGACTTCATCATGGTCGTCCGTCCCGAAATATCCTGTAATCTTTCGTTTGAGTCCTTAGGGTTTGTCTAGTTGTAGGGACCTAAGTGCAAAACTGTCTAAACAACACTCGGGTATAAATAGGTCCAAGGCAGGTCAATAGAAACCCCCTTGGCTACTAGGATTAGTCTTTTGCTCGGTGATTTTCGTCCTTAAGCTTTGAGCACCATTGTTAGGGACGTTAGAGTAGGATTTAGCCTCCTAATCATGAGGGAAGGTGAGGGTGGTTGCTTGGGATGAATTTCTGCTTGTATGCTGAATCTTTAGACCCATCTTGGGCACTTAATCGTAGCAAATTCATGCAGCAACCTTGTGTTCTTCCTCTCCTCCTCTCTCTTTGGCTTTTGGGTTCAATCCTTGGCTTTTTGGGTGTTTGTGTTGGCCAAGATTGAATTCCTTCTCTTGTTGATGTTTTGGACTTGCCAGGACATAGAGAACATGACTTAGTTCATCTCAATCCTGCTGGATTGCCACGAGCAAGCCTCTTTTGTGTTTTCCCCTTTCTTGCCCAAAGATTGCCATCTTACGAGATCTGAAATTCCCGCTGATCCCTTGATCATTTTGCGTTGATCTTTTGGGAAAAGCTTTGGAATAGGGTCCAGATAGCCTGTACAAAATTTTGTGAAGATTGGACAAGATTTGGTCTGGTTTGGGTTGCAAGACCCCCTGTCTGCGACTCTACCGGACAGTCCGGTTCCACCGGATAGTCCGGCAGTGCCGACCGGATAGTCCGGTGTGAGGCTCAGCCGGGCCGTACCACCGGATAGTCCGGCAGTAGGCACCGGATAGTCCGGTCTCACTGGACAGTCCGGTGCTGGCCATTGGACAGTCCGGTCCTGCCAGGGAGTTGCTGTGTTCTTCCTAGTTTGGTTTTTCCGCTGTGTTTCTGCACTAGATTTTTGCATTCCCCAATGTAAGTCCTTCTCTTTGCTTGCTGTGAGTCAGTGAGACGCACCTTGGTGCGGTGAGTGTCGTGTGGAGGTTTTGCAAGGTTTCGTTGCCTCGGTGCTATTCTTGGTTGGATCTTAAGTTTTCTTGCATTGGTGCGTATCCTCTCAGTGGACGGCACCCTTGTGCTGCTAGGCACGTATCTGTTTAGTGGATGGTGCCTAGTCCTGTTTCTATTGAGCTTTGTAGAGCACTTTTCTTGGGGGTTGTGATTTTGAGTTTTCAAGTGCTCCTATTCACCCCCCTCTAGTCGCACGTCTCGGTCCCACAGTGGTTCAACAATTCTAGCACTTGGCTAATGAGATTCTCCACATCCTAACAAGGCAAACCTCTAGCAAAAGAAGGGTTCCATCCTTGGCTAAACCGAAACACACCGAAAGCAAAGATTGGAGCCAAAAACCAAAGGGAGAAGGGGAGGAACAAGGCACACAAGCTTGCAGTCAAAATCACTTCAATTAGAAGCCTCAAAAGAGGCCTTCGATCAGATTACAACAAAGATTTCATCCCAAGCAATCACCCTCACCTTCCCTCAAGATTTGGAGACTAAATCCTACTCTAACCTCTCTAGAAATGAAGCTCAAGGCTTGAGGACAAAAATCACAAGACAAAGACTAACCCTAGCAGCCAAGAGGAGTTCTAATGACCAGCCCTTAGCCTATTTACACCCTAGTGCTATTTAGACAGTTTTGCACTTAGGTCCCTACAACGAGAAATGCCCTGAGGGGATGAAACGAAAGAGTACAAGATATTTTGGGGCAGACGACCACGATGAAGTCTTGATCATCGTAAGTTCCACGCAATCCTCGGATGTTCTCCACGTGGCTAGTAGTCCAATCTGCGATTCGCCCCTAGTTTTGAAGTCAGAAACTGAAGATTTTATGAAGTCTCCACCTGGGCCTGGAACGGCCCACTCCACTCTATCTCAGTGAGAAATGAGCCCTTTCGCCAAGGCTTGGTAACTTGGTGGTAGGGTGGCAGATTTGAGCGAATCCACCAACACCCTTGCCCATCTTCGCGCCATGTACTCAGGTTGGAGCACCGCGGAGGCACCCAGCATCCCCTGTCCTTTGGGGTCGCCTCGCAGTCCTTCGGAGGCCTTATACTTGCCGTCACCGTGTTGCTCCTCCATGTACAGAACTCCCATGTCTGACCGACACTGAGCATGCCTCCTATCCTTCGGAGGACTTTCATCTACCTCCTGTCCATCGGAGGGCCTCCTATCCATCAGAGGTTTTGTGCCCAAGTCCTTTTGGGTCTTGCTTCTGTTGACAATTACTCATCACTCCAGAGACAATGGAGCCGGTCTATTGGCTCTCAAAATCCATCAACTGCATCAGGATTCTTCAATCCTTCTATCTGGCCTCCGTACCCGTAGTGGAGTGCCTTGCTACTTTCAATATGAAAAGGAAGATGAGATGGCGGGATTGAAATAAACTCTGATCTTTGGTTATTGATCTTGGTGGCATTTCAGTACGAATTGCTTGTCAGCCTTCATCCCCGACCACTGCTTAGGCGACCCAGCCAGCGGACTCGGCAATGTCTTATTTTTATCTCTCCCTTACACTTTGAAAGCCTTGAAGTCTTTGAAAACCAACCCGCCATCCGAACAAGGACACAGCTTTATGAGCTCTCAAGACATTGCAAACAGTCCAAATAGCAGCATCAAAAACAACTGATCAAATAGGCATTTTAAAAATAGAGGAGGCAAAACAAGAGTAGAGAGATAAGCGAATTTGCCTAACAAAGATAAGCAACACAAGCAGCATCGTCGTCACGCAAGGAACTCGTAAACTTTCGGGAGACAATGCCAGGTAACATTGAAGCTCATTTTCTTGGCAATCACTTGCAAAGATCACCAGGTGAGTACCCTGAATGCTTTGTATTTAATGGATATCTTAAATCCTGAAAATTGCCATGACACTAAAAAAAATTACCCCGAATAAAAGAAAAGTTATAAAAATTTGCATAATTCGAAAACAACAAAAAGATTTGCTTTTACCATGAATAAACTAACTCCTAGCCATAATGCTAGAACTTTGTTTATACCCTTGCTTAAAGGAAATGATGCATAGTTGCTATGTTAATTTTTTGTAAGTATTTTGTATATAGCTTGACACTCTCCTGAAAATTGAACTTATTGGCATTTATCGTGATCCTACCTTTAACCTTTAACCTTGTGGGAGCAAGTGCATTCAAACCAAGTCTGACTTGTTGTGAGATGTGATATAATCAAAGTTTGTGTTTAACACATCTTGATCCTAGTAAGGTGAATTCTCAGAGTTTTTCTTTTTGAAAATTAAAATAAGAAAGTTCCTTAGTGGTTTTAAATACCTATCCAGAGCCAAATTCTTACAGGATGAAACCTCTGCATATGATACCTTTTGTTATGTTGAGTTTTGTCAAATTTTGAGTTCTTATGAAGTAGTGATACTTCAAGTCTCGATCAAAATCCCTCACACCCACCTTCATTTGCTAGCCTTTCTCTGTCTCGTTATGCTTAAATCTACATTGGATTCTAGCATCCACCTTCACCAGACATTTCTCCACCATATCCATCATCCACTTACCTATCCACAAATATGGTCTTACAAATAAATACTCTAGTTATATTCCAGCATCATCACCAAGTTCTCTTACAAGAGACATGGAGCTATCAAAAAAAAGAGAAGAAAAAAAAGAAAAAAAGTGAAAAAAGAGAAAGAAAAAGGAAGAGAAAAGAAAATGATAGCTCCATGCACTCAAAAGCTTCAAAGTTCCAAGAGGGGATTTGTCAAATAAGGAGTTTTTCATCCACAGACCATATCCATCCACAAAACCAATCTATTTTCTTTTGATCGGGATGAGAGGTATCACCAACTTCGCTAGAACCAATCTTTGACTCAATAAAATACATAACATACGTAAGCCAACTTTATCCCTACCATGAGCTCCACATAAGACTTTTTAGTTGATAGGGAAAAGTTTGGCCAATGGCTTGGTGAGGAATCTAAAACCACTTGAGTGATCGAGGGTACCATTTGAGGAACTTAGTGCTTTCTTTTGAAAATTCTCAAAACCCTCAGAGTATGAAACCAGAAAAGAGATAGAGCTCAGTGACACTCTACTAAGATTGTTCCATCTCTCAACCGCCAAGACAAGGTAAGAAAAGTCACAAGCCCCACAGGTATGGATAAAAAGTTTGGGGGCACACTTATGCCAGTTTGTTCAAACATAAAGGAAGAATGTTGGGTTGTACACATAATACTTGTAGGACATTGACATCGATGCAACTCCTAATCCACTGAGCCTAAGTCTTAGCTTTGCTCGAGGACGAGCAAAAGTTCAAGCTTAGGGGTGTTGACGGTCGTTATTCCACCATTTCGACCACCAACTCCTCGGTGAATAAATGGGGTATAGATAAAGTTCTATGCGTTATTTACCTAACACTAATGAATTCCATGAGTTTTGGTGGTTTTCGATGTATCACAGGGAGATGCTCAAATTCTATGCAAAAGAAGACCATTTGGAGCAAGAGAGAATTAGCACATAAAAGGGCATGAGATAAGATTAACAAATTCCATTACTAAAAAGTATCTCAAATGCCCTCAAGGACTATACCATTGCGTAGAGCTCATCGAGATGATTCCAACGCACATATTATTTGCATTATTTGGAGCTCATACGCAAGAGATATTGAAAATACAAAAATATTGGGGGTGCTGACGTCATCGAAGACGTCAGCACCCCCTCCGTACGACGCCAAGAGCGGGAGCTGCCCACAGACCGACACGTGGCAGGCGGCCATTCGCTGTTAGGGCAAGCCACGGATGGCGATCCATGGGAGGGGCAGCGGAGCCAACCGGCGAACGACACGTGGCATGCCAGAGGCAACTCGCGCTCCAGCCGGCGGCCCGCTGCGCCTACCTATGGGTGACCACGTGGCAACTACGGAGTGGCCTCCCCCACGGCCGATGTGGTCGACCCTCCATAAGGATAGGTGGTGTGTGGAGAGAGGTCGGGGTGCGGTTCACCCACTGCCCTGGACGCGTGGCACGCCAGGAGGCGCTTCTAGCCGGTCTAGTTGCCTGTTTGGCCGGTTTTGACCCAGAAATACCTATAAATGGCTGGTTCTCGCTTCTAACGGCCGGTTCAGTGACCTAGAGGCTGGTTCTTGACCAGTTCTCTGCGCCAGCAAATGGGGGGAACTGTTACCGACCTACCTAGGTTAGTTGGAGGCCAGGAGGTAGTGCTCCATCATTCTAGAGCCGTCTTCAGGATTTCAGTATGAATTCTTTGTATCTTTACTTTCCTGTAAGACTTGAGCTAATTAATGCATTATCTTTCTTTACTTTTGTGAGCATTTACTTTACTCTTGCTTTTGGTATTAATCATGCCTTAGCATAGTAATATCTTTTAGACTCTAGTTAGAGTTGCTCTGCGAGGTAATGAATATTTAGTTGTCATGCTTATAGATTCCTCGTATGCTCTTTATAGCATTTGACTATACGGTTGTGTATACTTCTACCTGATAGCTTCAGTAGAAGTAGTGCCTGTAAGTGTAGACGTGGTGTCTACAATTGGGGTCACCTTGATTTCGCAAGTTCTCAGACCCCATGCAGTTTTGGGTGGCTGGTGTGCATATACAGATTTAGCGCACTTGGCTTTGGTTGGTCCTCCTGGTGACAGTCGAAGTGTACCCTATGTAGTCCACCCCCGTCATTTTGGGTTGCTTGTTGCCGCATAGCTGAGTTACTGTGACACCCGCCTTTCTCATCTGTGTTATCAGCACTCTGGTGCTTGGAAGTGGTTAGTAGGCTCGGTGGCGAAGTGTCCTAGACAACTAGATAAGTCATTACCTCAGAGCAACATGTTGGTCTAACTTAGTCGTTTTGGCTCACCATAGTATAGAAAGTCCTCATCAGGAATCTAAGCTCTTACCTTGTTGTCGTCCTAGCTTTACCTGCTTTCTTGCCAATGGTGCTTGGCCTGTTTCTCTCAAGGTGTTTGGTGTCAATCATTCCTAGCTATCGGTTGACGTGAATGAGTAATAACATCTAGATGAATGATAGTTTGATATCTCTATCTCAATGCTTCCCTGTGGATAAATACGATACCTTAGAGTACTCCTGGGTGAATGGCTACAGCGGTCTTCGAGTGCTTGCAGAGTAAAATCGGGTAGGCTAAGAGCCACCAACATATGCCACATAACCAACACTACTAGTACTAGAAGGGACCTCACCAATTGTAAGCATCGAATTGTCAGGGTTTTATACCGGCAGTACACCACGGGGAGTACCACGAGGTGCTTTTGAAGGTTAGCAAGATCGTTGGTTGCTCGATGGTTCATGCGATGCACAATGAGGCATGAGATTTATATAGGTTCAGGCTGCTCTGAGGCTTAAAACCCTACGTCCTGTTTGTTGCTGAGATTGGATTGCTTTGAGCTCAAGAGTACAGAAATGTGTATCTAGCCTAGAGAAAGGTGTGCCTTGAATGAGTCGTAGGGGTCCCTAACCTGCCTTATATAGGCCGACGGGTTCTGGGTTACAAGTCGATTTCCTTTCTAACCACTAATCCCACCATCTCCGGTGAATTGCTCTTGAATCGTATGCAAATCTCCACACAGTCCTTATCTGAACAGTTCGCTAGCTTTGCCTTGATCTTCAAGTCATCATGCCCTTCTTTGGGCCTAGGCCATCCAACCGACCCATGGAATAGGCTATCTGGTGTGCTTGGGCCCTCTAATGGCCAATGTACAGAATCCGCACCATGAGGCCCTAGGTGATACCTATCCCCCACAAGCCCCGAGACTTGAGTCAATTTTGAGAACAATTAACTCGTGGCTCCAATGAAAACTATGGCTCCTTGCGTTGACTTCACCACTGATTAAATATTCTGCTGAGTTAACATATCATGCTTCCTCTCTAGCATTTCCTTCCATCAGGCAGTGCACCCAATGGGTGTAGCCCCCGAGCTTCGAGCTGACTTGAATAACAATCAACTCAAAGGTCCAAAAAAATTCACCTTCCTTGAAGCACCTGCCCATCTCACATCCTGTCAAGACGAACAATACTCCACCTCGTGGGCTTGAACCTGCACTACCCAACTTATGTTTGTCAAACCAAACAGTGCTCTGCCATGTGAACTTGAACTGGCACTACCCGACTAAACTTGGCAAAAAAATTTAAAAAAAAATTCCCCACCCAATGGGTGTAAATAGATAGGTGATAATTACCATGAAGACTAGCACTCGATTTCACGGATAGCCATGATGAGAAACCGTAGTTTCCTCTGCATAGATGAGAAACCGCGCTGTGTTGGAAACTGAACCATCGCCAGGCCCGCTTGGACTCTTCAGCTTCCATACACGCGTACTATTGAGAATACGAAGTGACGCCCTTGCACTATATAACCCGGCCACCAGGGGCCTTCTTCCACATGCTCCAATCCTATTTTGCCTTCTTCCTCTTGAAGACACCTGCCCTCAAGAACCACTAAGAAACCTCCATGGCCGACAGTAGCGACAAGGGCAAGAAGCCTTTGGGGCTCGGCAAGCCTCCAAAGGACGAGCCCTTTGGAGACAACTATGACGAGGATGACGACGCCCTCTTTGGCGACTACGGTGATGGTGAAATGCCGCCGTTCTCTGACTTTGAAGGGGACGATGGTGACTCAGAGGAGGAGGAGGAGGAGAGGGAGCAGGCATCACCAGAGGACCCACATTCTTCTGACTCCAAGAGGAACAACCCCAATGAGAGAGCCATGCTTTGCAGCCTCAACCATCTAGGGCTCGGAGGCCTTGATGACGAGGATGATAGCGCCGACGATGATGATGAGGATGACGATGATGATGATGACAGCAACAGCGGTGCCGATGGAGGCGACGATGGCGACGGCGACGACAACGAGGGCACCAGCCTGCCCCCAAAGAAGCGCCGCCGTCTCGTAGAGTCGGCGTAGGTTGTAGCATAACCATGGTTCTTCATGAAGGACCATTGTATCCCCAATCTTTTAAGTAATGAACTCAATTTCAGTTATCATGCTTCCATATGGCACTGACTCCATATGAATGATTTCATCTATCTTCTATTCATTGGATATAATCCACAACATTGAGCACGGAATCTTCTCATAATTTGATGCAAGCAATCATGTAAAAAAGGAAACTGCCGCCAGAACGAGATCAAGATAATGCCCCATGTTAAGAGTCCACGCATTGATCCTAGGTGACATCAATAATAGATCTATTCAAGCTGAGTGAACAATGGCTGACTGAATAAATCCCTAGACTAATGGTTGGATGTGTCGTGTTAAATATCACGCCGACTGAATCATCGATTAATCAACATAATTCTTGAATCAGTATAACCGTCACTCTTTGAGTGCTCAATTAAAACCGAAAATAATGCCAAGTAATCCGCTGGCCTCTCCATTAATGGCGCCGCAATTGGAATTCAGAATATTGCCGTTATACTTAACACTGTCAAGGCTTTAAGAAGGTCAAGACCCTAACGGTGGCTTCCACTGGAATCCTCATTCCCCATTCCTCTAAACTCCGCAAGCGCCGCCTTTCTTCCTTTTGAAATCCGCCATTGCAACCACCTCCAAGTTCCATTGCACAACCTCCACTCTCTGTGATGGCCCCAAAGTAGAAGACACAAAGCAAGCACGGGAACACCACTCAAGGGCTACCACACAATAAAGAGTCATGAATTCCATCGCCATTTGTTGCTTTCCGTAAGTCCACTATTTCTGAGCCAGACCTCTTGTGGTTAGTAGAAATGGGTGTCCTTGCCCCTAAAGACTTGAGTGGGTGGAAGAATTGTAAAGATCAAGGGGCTCCTACTGAAGATACCCACGAATCAGTAGTATTTGCCCCTTTCTTTGTCCGTGGGTTAGGACTTCCCCTCTGTTCTTTCGCCCGTGGCCTTCTTACCTTTTACTCAACTGATATCACTCACTTGAACTTCCATACTGCAAATAGCCATCTTTATCCATCTTTGCGAAGCTTTCCTTGGAATTGTTCCACATTTTGGATTGTGGAAATATTGTACCATTGCAAGCCTGGCACGAGTCAAGGTGTTCTTTAGGTTGTTGGCGGCGCAAGCCTCGAACTGTGTCATGTCCGCAAATCCATGTATCTGGACATTCCCCATAAGGATAGCAACAGGGGATGGCACTCCGCGTGGTTTACTTTAGAGAACCATGGAGGGTCGCTTCCAGCTTGCTCAGGAAGGCAACCCGATACCGAACTGCTAAGTTGGGAAGAAGCACCTACTGATGAAGAGACTGCTGAAGCTGAGGAGCTGCTGGCTGAAATAGCCAGTCTAAAAGAAGAAGGATTGACCGCTCAAGCCATTGTGATTGACCTTGTCTCTCGCAATATACAGCCTTTGAAGGACCGTGTTTATCCGGCCTATATTTATGTTGGAACTGTAGGACCAAGACGTGCAACTAGACGGGGGCTGAATAGCTACACTTGAAAAACTCAAAATCACAACCCCCAAACTTGGTACAAGGAGAAACGCTAGACACCGTCCACTGAACATATACATATCTAGCAAACACTTGATGTCGCCCACTGAAAGGGTACACACCAAGTGAGCGGAAGCACATGACACACCGAGCAAGAAAATGCAAGACAAACCAACCAACGCCTCCCGTAATGAGGAACCCACGTAGCCACTCCACACCTAAGTGCGTCTTACTGAAGAACAACAATCAATGAGTATGGGCCAGAGGTGAGAAACACTCATACACGGGGATGGAGCAAAAAACACAACACCAAAACACTAAAGAAACCAAGAGGGAAGAGCCAAGGAAGAGGCAGAGCAAAAACACGAGAAAAACAGCCCCAAAAACACAAGACCGGACAATCCTAACCCTCTCCAAATCAACTGATCGAACAAACCCAAAGAAGGGGATGAAACAGCCCAAAAACACTACAGACCGGACAATCCTAAGTGTATGAACCGGACAAACATATTGTCCAGTCAGTTCTTCTCATTTCAGCCCGAAACTGGATGCAGAAAACAGCCCGAGACCTCTCCGAAAATCAATCGAAACCGGCTCAAATCTCAACCGAACTTCACAGAAATTTGTATCGACAATACTAAGGACATTCCCAAGCATACCCCAAAAGATCCACTCCAAAAGATCAAGGGTTGCACGGGAATCACAGATCTCGTGAGGAAGGTGAGTTGAAACCGAGACACCGAAATTTGTCAAGAACAACACTTGCTCATGGTTCAATGTTTCTAGCACGTAGCTAATGAGATTCTCCACATCCTAGCATGGAAAAACACTAGCAAAAGAAGGGTTCCATCCTTGGCTAAACCTAAATGCAACAAAAACCAAGGATTGGAGCCAAAAACGAACAAGAATGGGAAGGGGGAAAGGAGGACGAAATTGAGCTGCTTAAGACATGGATTTCTCAAGGAGGAAACTTGGATTGAATCACGAAAACAAGTCTTATCCCCTAGAGCCTACCTCCCATCATCCTCCCACTAAATCAAGATTTTACTAGAACTAGGCACTCATCTCCTAGCTAATCTCCTCTCTTCTCTCTTTAGCTCTTGGCTTCTAGGGTTAGGAAAACCTAGGGCATATGGCTAGCCAAGTAAGTCTCCGAGGAACCTCCTCAAGTCTATTTATACCCTAGGCCCTAATTGACTTAGTTTACATTAAGACCCCTATGTTACAAATGCCCATAGGGGCCAAACTGGAAAAGACTCAACTTTCTCGAGGACGGACGACCGCGATGGAGTCTTGATCTTCTTCGGTTGCATGCTAACTCCCAGATGATGTCCACATGGCCAATAGTCTAAATCCGCTGAACGGACGAATAAAAAAGCCAAAACTGGGGGGGCAGCTAGAAGCAATGAAACCAGCTCATACAGTTTCATCGACTGGGACAAGTTGGAGAGTGGCTACAAGGAGGAAGAAATTCCCCTTGAATGTCATGAAAGGAGGTCAAAGGGACAGCAAGACCTTGAAATGCCTTCTGCCCATGCTCAAGAACTCGTAGCCATGGAAGAAACACTAGACTCATCTATGTTTGATGCTGAGCTTGATGACTTCATAAAGGCGGTTCCACGGCTACCTATCCTCGGTGCAACTGAAGATGCACCCGAACCATCTGGGTAAGCCTCATAGGTGCAGTGTCTTGCTCATTACATCATGTTTATACTGACATTATGTGACAACTGTGCAAATCGACCCTATTGCAGTGTTCGACCACAACATGTACCAATCTTGCAGATCCACCAACTACTGGAGCCAATATTGCTCAAGACAGCCAGCACCCTATCCCTCGAGGATCGCCCCAGCCTACAGGTGAACACGATGATGAGACCCAAGCATAGGAGGAGTCTACAACCCATGAAGCAGGGGGCGGGCTTGAGGCTAACTCAACTGTAGCCCCTGAAATGTAGGAATACTGGAACAATGACAAAAGTTCTGGGGGATCGGCGAGAACCCGACATCATAGAGCCTGAAATAGCCCTAGACCAAGGAGCACAACTTGAGAGAACTCCATGCACGAAACAACATTAGCGGCTGATACTGCCACTATTGACCAAGAGCCATTCCTAGGTGATCCAGGCGCCAGGGGAGGCGACAATCCTCCTCTGATTACATCAAAAGAAGTACAATGACAGCATGAAGAAAGGACTCATAGTCAAATTGTTCCAACCAATGAAAGGGCTTCATCTGATAACTTGGCGACGAGCGGTAGCCTCACTAGAGATAACACGATGTCCCTCATCCTGAGTAAGACGACCATCAAAGCCTCAACCCAGGGAGGTACAAGCGCAGATCTTGAAATGGTGGAGATTCCTTCTCAGCCACGCCCTTGGTCCACGAACTCCCCCTAGGAACAACAAACTCTCCCATAAGTTAACATCTCACCCCCTTATTGTCGATGGTCACATCAAGGGTTCATAGAACTCAACTCCGCCTAAACTGGACAATTCCCCCACAAAATATGCCATGAAATGCAGGAAGTGTACCATGAAGAGCTCAGCAGGGATGAAAGGCTAGTAAATATGAGTTCTAGCATACAGAGCAAGTGAGGGCAAGGAAGCATGCAAACAAGCTCAATTGAATCTATCTTATACAGATCAGGAGCATGTTTTTCAGGGTAGTTGAAAAGAAAGCACCACCAACATGAATAGCATCTAGCAAGATAGGCATGAACAGCAAGATGCTAGCAAAACATACAAGGTGTGCTACTCTCAACCAGAGCATATCAATAGGCCATAAGCAATTTAGAGACTTACAGATTTCAAAATTAGCAATATTGAACTTCATGCAAGTGAGATTATGTGTCAGGGGTTATTCACTTGGCTTAGCCACTTCTTACCAACCACTATCAAGCCTAGGTTCAGAGAACCATCAGAAGCTTAAGACAAGGTTTTGGTCATACACAACCTAGTCCAAGTTCATGCCAAAGTGCAAAGGCAAGCTATCTCAAACTAGAACCGTGTGACAAGCGAACCCACCTAGATCTTTTCATTTCAGCTCATAAGACACACAATACACAGTTTTAAATCAGATTCCAGGTTAGGCAAGGTATCATAAATGCTTAGGCATAATCTTAACAAAAACATACGACTAGCATAATCAAGTATGAAAAGATAGCATAGCATTCAACATTCCTACCCATGCTTGGTAGCCAAGTCAAGTGGTGATCATGGTTTTTAATTTTCAAGAAATAAAAGTGACTTAGCTCACAAAAGATATTAGACAGATTCAAGGAGCTTAGCCAACCATGATCATGCAAGCAAATGTACAATCTAGCACACGTAAGTACTAACTAGTCATTCCAGAAGAGCTCTAGTGCTAGTGAAGTGAAAATGCATATGATACAATGCAATGCATGATATGATATAAAATGCAAGGAAAATACAGAAAATCAAAGAAGAAGCAAATCAAAAACCTACACTACAGCAAAGCTACCCCAAACTAAAAGGGTAACAAACACCCAGCTCCCCAAGCAAGCATGCAAACATGCTAAGCTCTAAGGGCTTGGTGAAGATATCGGCCAACTGGTTCTCAGTTTCCACATGGATCAAGTCTATATCTCCCTTCTCATAGTGATCTCTCAAGAAGTGAAACCTCAAGTCTATGTGTTTGGTTCTGGAGTGCAAGATGGGGTTCTTAGCTACAGAAATAGTAGAAGTGGAGTCTATTAGGAGAGGGATCTTCCTAATACTCGGGCCAAAGTCACTCAATGTGGCCTTCATCCAAAGCAGTTGGGAGCAGCAACATATTCGGCTTCTGTGGTGGAAGTGGCTATGCTAGATTGCTTGCGTGAGGACCAAGAGGCAAGAGAGGAACCAAGAAACTGGCAGGTACCAGAAGTAGACTTGCGCTCCAGCTGACAACCCGCAAAGTCAGCATCCGAAAACCCTCTAAGAGAGAGTAACGAAGCTGCACAGAACCAAAGACCAAGCTCAGGATTGTATTTCAGGTACCTGAAGATGTGCTTCATCGCTTGACGGTGTGATGTTCTTAGTGAGGCCTGAAATCGCGCACTGAATGTCCGGCCTGGTCGCCGTCAGGTACAAAAGTGAGCCGATCATCCCTCTGCACTCTCTTTGGTCCACCACCTCCCCTTCTTTAACTGCATCAAGCGCCACTTGTGGTGACATAGGAGTAGACATAGGCTTGGAGTCTCCCATATCAAACTTCTTCAGAATGTCCTTCGTGTACTTGGCTTGATGGATGAAGGTTCCTTCATGGCCTTGCTTGATTTGCAGTCCAAGGAAAAACTGCAACTCTCCCATCATGCTCATCTCAAACTCCTTCGACATCTTCTCAGAAAACTTGGTAACAAGAGAGTGAGATGAGCCACCAAAGATGATATCATCCACGTATATCTGGACAATAAGAAGATCACTACCATGCTTGAGGAGAAACAAGGTCTTATCAACACTCCCCATTTTGAAACCCTGGTTTAGCAAAAAAGTGTTCAATCTATCATACCAGGCTCTGGGGGCTTGTTTCAAACCATACAAGGCTTTTTGCAATTTGCAAACATGGTTAGGGTGTTTAGCATTTTTCAAATCCAAGGGGTTGGTTGACATAAACTTCTTCTTGAATGAAACCATTTAGAAAAGCAGACTTCACATCCATTTGAAAAAGCTTAAAACCATGGAAGCTGCAAAGGCTAAGAGAATATGCATAGCTTCCCGGCGTGCAACTGGAGCAAATGTTTCCTCATGTCTATCCCTTCTTTTTGACAAAAATCCTTAGCCACAAGTCTAGCCTTGTTCCGCACAACAATGCCATCCTCCCCTTGCTTATTTTTGAAAACCCATTTTGTACCAATAGGATTGCATTGTGGCGGTGGCTCTACCAAAACCCAAATGTTGGGGGGGCTGCTGTCGAACTACACAATGACAACAGGCCAACATCAAATATGAAGGATCTCCCTTGTAGGAGTCCTTTAATGCAACAACACAAACCAAGTAGGACTTGGCTCGGCTTGGGAACTCGTTGCCCAAACCGAAGGTCCAAAAATGCGTAAAAGAAGAGCATAGATCCACAAGCGTGAATGCAACACAAATTCATTAGACAAAGGATACATGCGTTCAGTTATCGAGAATACATTTTGCCTTTTGAGATTAAGGGCTTATGTCACGTTGCATCCCAAGGGTACAAGTGTCAGAGTCGTAAAGCCTGTCCCCTCTATCGGTTGGACTTCCCGGTATTTATAGGGGTCAACCGACAGTCTGCTTTATTGTGATTTTACATATTTGCCCTTACACATACCCTTTTCACTTCTCCTTTTACGTACAACGCATATACCCATTCCGTATTTTCACACCCGAAGTCAATTGGAACACGCAACCTTCTTGAGCTTCGGCTTGTCGCCCCAACCTTAGCACTTTGAACTGCGTTTTTGCTCCCTAACTTCGAACGCGAAGTGTCTTCGGATCCGTTGCTCGCCGAAACGGTGAACTTCAAAGCTACACCTGTGGTCACATCTTTCCACCTTAAGACATGGGCATCGGAACCTTCAGTCTTATCCTTCTTAACCTACAACTCAACAACACCAAACAATATGTCCGAAGGTTCAGGCTCTGGGCCTTTGGACCAATAGTAGCCCCTCGCGAGTTAGTTCATTTTTCCAAGATGAGCTCAAACCGTGAACAACCGAACATACCGAAGGCACGATCTCACGTTTCGGGTGTCCAGGCCGCTTCCCCCCGATTTGAGATTATTTTGGAAAAAGGATCCGAAGATATTAAAACACGCGAAAAATGAATGGCAAAGGTCTTGCCTAGAAAAGGACACGTGTCTGCATCATATTGGTTTGCAACTGCTCATTTCCTTCATTTTAGATTCTCGCAACCGGGGGATTATATAAGCCTTGGGGACCAACCGCGGACCCCCCCCTTTTCTTGCCGACGTGTAGCTGTTGCCGTTTTTTAGCCTACTCCGAAGCTCTGTTGCAATATTCGGCTGTGCACCTTCTGCCTTCGTCGTCAACCCGAAGTTTTATTTGCCGGCATTCACCTTCCCAACTTCTTAAGTTGGGATGCTTTCAGATTATTGCTTCATTCAAACATAGGCCTCTATGTATCTACTAATTTCAACATGCTTGACTTAGATCTTCGATGGCACGCATTTGCACTACAGCCCATGTGGGGGCGGACTCCGAAGCTGAGTCCACTGGGGAGACCCATAGTGCTATTGGAGAGGAAACACCCATTAACTTGTCTCCAACGCACACCGACAAGGACCTTGAAGACATCGCTAAAGCCTCCGATGAGGAGGATGACGAGGATAAAGATCTCGACGAAGCTGAGAAAGATGCGGAAGAAAAAGATCTCGAAGGAGCTGAGAAGGACGGAGATAAATCGATACTTCTTCCCCAAAAACCAAGCCACGTAGTTATCGTAGCATCTGGCATTACGGACAAGGACTTCAAGTCATTTCAGAAACTAGACTTCGTGAAGAATCCCAGTCGCTACCGAAGCATAAGGAACGAAGAAATTCCTACTCCAGAGCCAGGCGAGATTGTTTTATTTGAAAACTTCTTCAACGCTGGCCTTCGGCTACCAATGAACTCATTTGTGCCTAAGGTTCTTGAGCTCTACGAGATATATTTTCATCAGCTGACCCCCAACGCCTTTGTGCGGTTGGATGTTTATATATGGATTCTGGCTAGCCAAGGCCAAGAGCCAGATGTCGAGCATTTCTACCATACTCCATTTTCGCAATGAGTCACGTGCGCCAAAGAGTAGGTCAGAAACTACCCAAAACATGAGTTTTGGACATAAACTGAAGGGTTAGGCATGTTCGTTGTGAAAAAAACAAGAAACGGTTCTAGAAGCACAAACTCGTGCATTGTATGGTCTTTGATAGCCGTTTTCACAACGGATCACGTGCGGCAACGAAATGGCGCGACACCACCCAAAACACTAGTTCTAGGCCAAAACAAGTGGATTAGGCATGTTCGTTCTGAAAGTGCAAGAAACGGTTCTGGAAGCACAAACTCATGCATTGTGCACTCTTCGATACCCATTTTCGCAACGGGTCACGTGTGGCAATGGAATGGCACGAAACCACCCAAAACACTAGTTTTAGACCTAAACTAGTGGATTGTATATGTTCGTTATGAAGAAAAAAGACACGGTTCCAGAAGCACAAACTCGTGCATTGTATGCTCTTTGATACCCGTTCTCGCAACAGGTCACATGGGGCAACCAATAGGTCAGAAACTACCAATACATGAGTTTTAGGGCTAAACTAGTGGATTGGGCATGTTGGTTATCAAAATAACAAGAACTCGTTCTAGAAGCACAAGCTCGTGCATTGTATGCTCTTTGGTATCTGTTTTCGCAATGAGTCATGTGCGGCAACGAATAGGGTAGAAACTACCCAAATCATGAGTTTTGGACCTCAACTAGTAGATTGGGCATGTTCATTGCGAAAAAACAAGAAACGGTTCTGGAAGCACAAACTCGTGCATTGAGCGCTCTTTGATACTCGTTTTTGCAATGGGTCACGTGCGGCAACAAAATGACACGATACCACCCAAAACACTAGTTAAAAACCTAATCTAGTGGATTAGGTATGTTTGTTATGAAAAACAAGAAACAATGCCAGAAGCACAAACACGTGTATTATATACTCTTTGATACCCGTTTCCACGAAGGGTCACGTGCGGCAACGAATAGGTCGGAAACTACCCAAAACATGAGTTTTGGACCTAAACTAGTGGATTGGGCATGTTCGTTGTGGAAAAACAAAAACGGTTCCGGAAGCACAAACTCGTGCATTGTATGCTCTTTGATACCCGTTTTTGCAACAGGTCAATTCAGCAACGAATATGTCAGAAACTACACAACATGAGTTTTGGGCCTAAACTAGTGGATTGGGCATGTTCGTTATAAAAAAACAAGAAACTGTTCCAAAAGCAAAAACTCGTGCATTGTATGCTCTTTGATATCTGTTTTCGCAATGAGTCACGTGCGGCAACGAATAGGTCAGAAACTACCCGAAACATGAGTTTTGGACCTAAGCTAGCCGATTGGGCATGTTCGTTGCGAAAAAACTACAAAAGGTTCTGGAAGCACAATCTCTCGCATTGTATGCTCTTTGATACCCGTTTCGCAATCGGTCATGTGAAGCAACAAAATGGCGCGAAACCACCCAAAACATGAGTTTTGGACGTAAACTAGTATATTGGGCATGTTCGTTGTGAAAAAACAATAAACGGTTCTGGAAGCACAAACTTGTGCATCGTATGCTACTTGATACCCGTTTTCATAACGGGTAACATGCGGCAACGAAATAGATGATATCATCTTTGGTGCCTCGTCTTACTCTCTTGTTACGAAGTTTTCTGAGCATATGTCAAAGGTGTTTGAGATGAGCATGATGGGAGAGTGGTGAGAAAACAAGAAACGGTTCCAGAAGCACAAACTCGTGCATTGTATGGTCTTTTATATTGATATGCACACGTCTATGCAACACGTGTAGCAAGTTGTTGTGGCCTGATCTTCTCGTAGGATCTGCAAACTTGATAAATTGTCGCTGCGTGACCTGGTGAAGAG
Organism: Paspalum vaginatum; assembly: GCA_030272315.1. Taxonomy (NCBI): domain Eukaryota; kingdom Viridiplantae; phylum Streptophyta; class Magnoliopsida; order Poales; family Poaceae; genus Paspalum; species Paspalum vaginatum. The sequence continues at coordinate 118,252 of JAMSGZ010000120.1, forward strand.
GCAATGCACCGCGAGGCTGTCCACACGACGAACTACCAAGACAATCACCCTTCCACGTACCGACGAACAGCCCACGCAATCACGCCGTATAGATGTGAAGGCACAAACTGGGTGAACCGCAGTTCGGCGTTCTACAACTCCCTCAGGAATCGAAAGAACAAGTGTTGTAAGCCTCTCAAGACTCACGCATAAACAAAACTCCACGAGTTTGTGTGTTCTGAATTCAGCCAAATAATAATAATATATTCTCTTTTCATTGTCTAGTACAAGATATATATAGAAATAGAGGCGTTCAGCTTTGAGTGAATGATAGCATGCGCATGCACTAGTGGATTTCATGGCTGGTTCGCACGTCTTTTCAGCTCCTGGCAGCAGTTACTAAAATGAGCATAACTCTTTATTATGAAGTCCAAATAATGAGCCGTTTGATGGGTTGGAAAGTAGACTTGAAGGCGCTTCCATCCACATATAGAACACCGTCTAACTCTTTGTATTCTGTCCGCGGTGAAGCTTGGAATTCATACCATGCGTCAGCCATCTAGCTTCTAGTTGCATTGCCATGCAAAGGTGATGAACTACCCTTTTATTCATGCACACCAAAGGCTTCTTGGTTCAGATGTCCATAGGCTTGAATCCATCTTCATCCCATGCTGGTTCATATACTCCATCATTCCTAAGGACATTGAAACAAGAACTCAAAAGCATGGACTCATTCAACATAAACTGATTATTAAACATAAGGTTAGCGTTCACCTGAGAATGAATTTCCTTCTCCAATTGTTTAGCTCTACTCCTTGTAATTGGACCAGCTATATTAAGTGTAGTTTCATTTGGAGAAGAGAGAATGCTAGGAATGTCCTCATTATATATCCATTTTCGCAACGAGTCATGTGCGGCAACGAGTTGGTCAGAAACTACCCAAAACATGAGTTTTGGACATAAACTAAAGAGTTAAGCATGTTCATTGTGAAAAAAAAACAAGAAACGGTTTTAGAAGCACAAACTCGTGCATTGTATGGTCTTTGATAGCCGTTTTCACAACGGATCACGTGCGGCAACGAAATGGCGTGACACCACCCAAAACACTAGTTTTAGGCCAAAATTAGTGGATTAGGCATGTTTGTTCTGAAAGTACAAGAAGCGGTTCTAGGAGCACAAACTCATCCATTGTGCGCTCTTTGATACCTGTTTTCGTAACGGGTCATGTGCGGCAATGGAATGGCACGAAACCACCCAAAACACTAGTTTTAGACCTAAACTAGTGGATTGTGTATGTTCATTATGAAGAAACAAGGCACAGTTCTAGAAGCACAAACTCGTGCATTGTAAGCTCTTTGATACCCGTTCTCGTAATGGGTCATGTGCGGCAACGAATAGGTCGGAAACTACCCTATACATGAGTTTTGGGCCAAAACTAGTGGATTTGGCATGTTCGTTGTCAAAACAACAAGAAATCGTTCCAGAAGCGCAAGCTCGTGCATCGTGTGCTCTTTGATATCTGTTTTCGCAATGAGTCATGTGCGGCAACGAATAGCTCAGAAACTACCCAAAACATGAGTTTTGGACCTAAACTAGTGGATTGGGCATATTCATTGCGAAAAAACAAGAAATGGCTCTAGAAGAACAAACTCGTGCATTGTATGCTCTTTGATGCCTGTTTTCACAATGGGTCACGTGCGGCAACGAAATGGCGTGAAACCATCCAGAACATTGGTTTGAGACCTAAACTAGTGGATTGGGCATGTTCGTTGCGAAAAAACAAGAAACGGTCCAGAAGTACAAACTCGTGCATTGTATGATCTTTCATACTTGTTATCGCAACAGGTCATGTGCCGCAAAGAATTGACTCGAAACCACCCAAAACATGAGTTTTGGACCTAAACTAGTGGATTGGGCATGTTCGTTGCGAAAAAAACTATAAACGGTTCTGTAAGCACAAACTCTTGCATTGTATGCTCTTTGATACCCATTTCGCAATTGGTCATGTGAAGCAACGAAATGGCGCGAAACCACCCAAAACATGAGATTTGGACCTAAACCATTGGATTGGGCATGTTCATTGCGAAAAAACAAGAAAGGGTTCTGAAAGCACAAACTCGTGCATTGTGCGCTCTTTGATACTCGTTTTTGCAACTGGTCACGTGCAGCAATGAAATGACACGATACGAGCCAAAACACTAGTTTTAGACCTAAACTAGTGGATTGGGTATGTTTGTTGTGAAAAAACAAGAAACGGTTCCAGAAGCACAAACACGTGTATTATATGCTCTTCGATACCCATTTTCACGAAGGGTCACGTGCGGCAATGAATAGGTCAGAAACTACACAAAACATGAGTTTTGGACCTAAACTAGTGGATTGGGCATGTTCATTGTGGAAAAAAAAAAGGGTTTCGGAAGCACTAACTCGTGCATTGTATGCTCTTTGATACCCATTTTTCCAACGGGTCACGTGCAGCAATGAATATGTCAGAAACTACCCAACATGAGTTTTGGGCCTAAACTAGTGGATTGGGCATGTTCGGTATCAAAAAACAAGAAACTGTTCTAGAAGCACAAACTCGTGCATTGTATGCTCTTTGATATCTGTTTTTGCAATGAGTCACGTGCGGCAACGAATAGGTCAGAAACTACCTAAAACATGAGTTTTGGACCTAAACTAGTGGATTGGGCTTGTTCGTTGTGAAAAAACAAGAAACAATTCGGTACGCACAAACTCGTGCATTGTATGATGTTTGATACCCGTTTTCACCAAGGGTCACGTGCGGCAACAGATGGATGATATCATCTTCGGTGGCTCGTCTCACTCTCTTGATACCAAGTTTTCTGAGCATATGTCAAGGGAGTTTGAGATGAGCATGGTGGGAGAGTTGTGAAAAAAATAAGATACGGTTCCACAAGCACAAACTCGTTCATTGCATGCTCTTTGATATCGATTTTTGCAACGAGTCATGTGTAGCAACGAGTAGGTAACTACAAAAAACAAGAGTTTTGGACCTAAACTAGTGGAATAGGCATGTTCATTGTGAAAAAACTAGAAACTGTTCTAGAAGCACAAACTCGTGCATTGTATGCTCTTTGATACCCGTTTTCGTAACGGGTAACGTGCGGCAACTAAATGGATGATATCATCTTTGGTGCCTCGTCTCACTCTCTTGTTACGAAGTTTTGTGAGCAGATGTTGAAAGAGTTTGAGATAAGCATGATGGGAGAGTGGTGAAAAAACAAGAAATGGTTCTAGAAGCACAAACTCGTGCGTTGTATGCTCTTTTATATCCATTTTCCCAACGATTCACGTGCGGCAATGAGTAGGTCAGAAACTACCCAAAACATGAGTTTTGGACACAAACTAAAGGGTTAGGCATGTTCTTTGTGAAAAAACAAGAAACGGTTCTAGAAGCACAAACTCGTGCATTATATGCTCTTTGACACCCGTTTTCACAACGGGTCACGTGCGGCAACGAATAGGTCAGAAACTACCCAAAACATGAGTCTTGGACCTAAACTAGTGGATTAGGCATGTTCGTTGTGGAAAAACAAAAACAGTTCCGAAAGCACAAACTCGTGCATTGTATACTCTTTGATACTCATTTTTGCAACGGGTCACGTGCAACAATGAATAGGTCGGAAACTACCCAACATGAGTTTTGGGCCTAAACTAGTGGGTTGGGCATGTTCGTTATCAAAAAACAAGAAACAGTTCTAGAAGCACAAACTCATGCATTGTATGTACTTTGATATATGTTTTCGCAATGAGTCACATGCGGCAACGAATAGGTCAGAAACTACCCAAAACATAGGTATTGGACCTAAATAAGGGGATTGGGCATGTTCGTTGTCAAAAAACAAGAAACGGTTCGGGAAGCACAAACTCGTGCATTGTATGCTCTTTGATACCCGTTTTCACAACGGGTCACGTGCGGCAACGAAATGGATGATATCTCTTTGTTGGCTCGTCTGACTCTCTTGATATCAAGTTTTCTGAGCAGATGTCGAAGTAGTTTGAGATGAGCATGACAGGAGAGTTGTGAAAAAAAAAGAAACGGTTCCAGAAGCACAAACTCTTTCATTGTATGCTCTTCGATGTCGATCTTCGCAACGACTCACGTGCAGCAACGAGTAGGATAGAAACTACCCAAAACATGACTTTTGGACCTAAACTAGTGGATTAGGCATGTTCGTTGTGAGAAAACAAGAAACAGTTCTAGAAGCACAAACTGGTGCATTGTATGCTCTTTTATATCCATTTTCGTAACGAGTTACGTGCGGCAACGAGTAGGTCAGAAACTACCCAAAACATGAGTTTTGGACATAAACTAAAGGGTTAGGCATGTTCGTTGTGAAAAAACAAGAAACAGTTGTAGAAGCACAAACTCGTGCATTGTATGGTCTTTGATATCCATTTTCACAACGGATCACGTACGGCAATGAAATGGCGCAACACCACCCAAAACACTAGTTTTTGGCCAAAACTAGAGGATTAGGCATGTGGGTCACATGTGGCATCGAAATGGTGAGAAACCACCCAAAACATGAGTTTTGGACCTAAACTAGTGGATTGGGCATGTTCGTTATGAAAAAACAAGAAATGGTTCTGGAAGCACAAACTCGTGTATTGTATGCTCTTTGATACCAATTTCGCAATCGGTCACATGCGGCAACGAAATGCTAAGAAAAAACCCTAGACATGAGTTTTGGACCCAAACTAGTGGATTGGCCATGTTCGTTGCGAAAAAATAAGAAATGGTTCCTGAAGCACAACCTTGTGCATTGTATGCTCTTTGATACCCGTTTTCGCAATGGGTCGCGTGCGGCAACGAAATGGCAAGAAACCACGCAAAACATGAGTTTTGGTCCTCAACTAGTAAATTGGGCTTGTTCATTACAAAAAAAGAAGAAATGGTTCCGGAATTTCAAACTCGTGTATTGTATGCTCTTTGATATCATTTTTGTAATGGGTCACGTGCGGCAACAAAATGCCGAGAAACAATCCCAAACAAGAGTTTTGGACCTAAACTAGTGGAATGGGCATGTTCATTGTGAAAAAGCAAAAATTGGTTCAGGAAGCAGAAACTTGTGCATTGTATGCTCTTTGATACCCGTTTTGGCAATGGGTCACATGCGGTAATGAAATCACGCGAAACCACCCAAAAATGAGTTTTGGACCCAAACTAGTGGATTGGGCATGTTCGTTGCGAAAAAACAAGAAACGGTTCTAGAAGCACAAACTCGTGCATTGTATGCTCTTTGATACCCGTTTTCGCAATGGGTCATGTGCGGCAACGAAGTGGTGAGAAACTACATAAAACATGAGTTTTGCACATAAACTGGAGGAGTGGGCATGTTCGTTACAAAAAAACAAGAAACGATTCTGGAAGCACAAACTCGTGCATTGTATGCTCTTTGATACCCGTTTTCACAACGGGTCACGTGCGGCAAGGAATAGGTTAGAAACTACCCAAAGCAAGAGTTTTGGACCTAAACTAGTGGATTTGGCATTTTCGTTGTGAAAAAACAAGAAACGGTTCTGGAAGCACAAACTCATGCATTGTATGCTCTTTGATACCCAATTTCGCAATGGGTCACGTGCGGCAACGAAATGGCGCGAAACCATCCAAAACATGAGTTTTGGACCTAAAGTAGTGGATTGGGCATGGTCGTTGTGAAAAAACAAGTAATGGTTCCGGAAGCAGAAACTTGTGCATTGTATGCTCTTTGATACCCGTTTTGGCAATGGGTCACGTGCGGGAACGAAATCACGCGAAACCACCCTAAAATGAGTTTTGGAGCCAAACTAGTGGATTGGGCATGTTCGTTGTGAAAAAACAAGAAACGGTTCTGGAAGCACAAACTCGTGCATTGTATCCTCTTTGATACCCGGTTTTGCAATGGGTCTCGTGTGGCAACAAAATGGTGAGAAACCACCCAAAACATGAGTTTTGGACATAAACTAGTGGATAGGGCTTGTTCGTTATGAAAAAACAAGAAATGGTTCCGGAAGCACAAACTCGTTTATTGTATGCCCTTTGTTACCATTTTCGCAATCGTTCATATGCGGGATCGAAATTCCAAGAAACAACCCAAACATGAGTTTTGGACCCAAACTAGTGGATTGGGCATGTTTGTTGCGAAAAAACAAGAAATGGTTCCTGAAGCACAACCTCGTGCATTGTATGCTCTTTGATACCCGTTTTCGCAATGGGTCACATGCGGCAACGAAATGGCAAGAAAGCACGCAAAACATGAGTTTTGGACCTCACCTAGTAAATTGGGCATGTTCATTACAAAAAAAGAAGAAACGATTCTGGAAGCACAAACTCGTGCATTGTATGCTCTTTAATACCCGTTTTCACAACGGGTCACGTGCGGCAAGGAATAGGTTAGAAACTACCCATAACAAGAGTTTTAGACCTAAACTAGTGGATTTGGCATGTTCGTTGTGAAAAAACAAGAAACGGTTCCGGAAGGACAAACTCATGCATTGTATGCTCTTTGATACACAATTTCGCAATGGGTCACATGCGGCAATGAAATGGCGCGAAACCATCCAAAACATGAGTTTTGGACCTAAACTTGTGGATTGGGCATGGTCATTGTGAAAAAACTAGTAATGGTTCCGGAAGCAGAAACTTGTGCATTGTATGCTCTTTGATACCCGTTTTGGCAATGGGTCACGTGCGACAACGAAATCAGGCGAAACCTCGGAAAAATGAGTTTTGGATCCAAACTACTGGATTGGGCATGTTCGTTGCGCAAAAACAAGAAAGGGTTCTGGAAGCACAAACTCGTGCATTGTATGCTTTTTGATACCCGTTTTCACAATGGGTCACGTGCGGCAATGAAGTGGTGAGAAACCACCCAAAACATGAGTTTTGCACATAAACTAGTGGAATGGGCATGTTCGTTAAAAAAAACAAGAAATGATTCTGGAAGCACAAACTCGTGCATTGTATGCTCTTTGATACCCACTTTCACAACGGGTCATGTGCGGCAAGGAATAGGTTAGAAACTACCCAAAACATGAGTTTTAGACCTAAACTTGTGGATTTGGCATGTTCGTTGTGAAAAAACAAGAAAAGGTTCCGGAAGCACAAACTCATGCATTGTATGCTCTTTGATACCCAATATCGCAATGGGTCACGTGCGGCAACGAAATGGCAAGAAACCACGCAAAACATGAGTTTTGGACCTCAACTAGTAGATTGGGCATGTTCATTACGAAAAAAGTAGAAATGGTTCCGGAATCTCAAACTCGTGTATTGTATGCTCTTTGATATCGTTTTTTTAATGGGTCACGTGCGGCAACAAAATGCCGAGAAACAATCCCAAACAAGAGTTTTGGACCTACTCGATACCCATTTTTGTAACAGGTAACGTGTGGCAACGAAATGGATGATATCATCTTTGGTGCCTCGTCTTACTGCCTCGTTACGAAGTTTTCTGAGCATATGTCGAAGGAGTTAGAGATGAGCATGATGGGAGAGTGGTTTTAAACAAGAAGCGGTTCCAGAAGCACAAACTCGTGCATTGTATGCTCTTTTATATCCCTTTTCGCAACGAGTCACGTGCGGCAACTGGTAGGTCAGAAACTACCCAAAACATGAGTTTTGGACATAAACTAAAGGGTTAGGCATGTTCGTTGTAAAAAAACAAGAAACGGTTCTAGAAGCACAAACCCGTGCAATGTATGGTCTTTGACAGCCATTTTCCCAACGAATCACGTGCGGCAACGAAATGGTGTGACACCACCCAAAACACTAGTTTTTGGCCAAAACGAGTGGATTCGGCATGTTCATTCTGAAAGTACAAGAAACGGTTCCAGAAGCACAAACTTGTTCATTGTGCGCTCTTTGATACCCGTTTTCGCAACGGTCACGTGCGGCAATTAAATGACGCAAAACCACCCAAAACACTTGTTTTAGACGTAAACTAGTGGATTGGGTTTGTTCGTTATGCAGAAACAAGACACGGTTCAAGAAGCACAAACTCGTGCATTGTAAGCTCTTTGATACCCGTTCTCGCAATGGGTTATGTGCGGCAACGAATAGGTCAGGAACTACCCAATACATGAGTTTTGGGGCTAAACTAGTGGATTGGGCATGTTCGTTGTGAAAATAACAAGAAATCGATCCAGAAGCACAAGCTCCTGCATTGTATGCTCTTTGATATTTGTTTTCGCAATGAGTCATGTGCGGCAACAAATATGTCAGAAACTACCCGAAACATGAGTTTTGGACATAAACTAAAGGGTTAGGCATGTTCGTTGTGAAAAAACTAGAAACGGTTCAGATGCACAAACTCGTGCATTATATGGTCTTCGATACCCGTTTTCACCAAGGGTCACGTGCGGCAACGAATAGGTCAGAAACTACACAAAACAAGAGTTTTGGATCTAAACTAGTGGATTGGGCATGTTCGTTGGGGAAAAACAAAAATGGTTCCGGAAGCACAAACTCGTGCATTGTATGCTCTTTGATACCCATTTTCGCAATGGGTCACGTGCGGCAACGAAATGGCAAGAAACCACGCAAAACATGAGTTTTGGACCTCAACTAGTAGATTGGGCATGTCCATTACAAAAAAAGAAGAAATGGTTCCGGAATCTCAAACTCGTGTATTGTATGCTCTTTGATATCGTTTTTGTAATGGGTCACGTGCGGCAACAAAATGCCGAGAAACAATCCCAAACAAGAGTTTTGGACCTAAACTAGTGGAATGGGCATGTTCGTTGTGAAAAAACAAAAATTGGTTCCGGAAGCAGAAACTTGTGCATTGTCTGCTCTTTGATACCCGTTTTGGCAATGGGTCACGTGCGGCAACGAAATCACGCGAAACCACCCAAAAATGAGTTTTGGACCCAAACTAGTGGATTGGGTATGTTCGTTGCAAAAGAACAAGAAACGATTCTAGAAGCACAAACTCGTGCATTGTATGCTCTTTGATACCCGTTTTCGCAATGGGTCATGTGCGGCAACGAAGTGGTGAGAAACTACACAAAACATGAGTTTTGGACATAAACTAGTGGAGTGGGCATGTTCGTTACAGAAAAAATAAGAAACGATTCTGGAAGCACAAACTCGTGCATTGTATGCTCTTTGATACTCGTTTTCACAACGTGTCACGTGCGGCAAGGAATAGGTTAGAAACTACCCAAAGCAAGAGTTTTAGACCTAAACTAGTGGATTTAGCATGTTCGTTGTGAAAAAACAAGAAACGGTTCCGGAAGCACAAACTCATGCATTGTATGCTCTTTGATACCCAATTTCGCAATGGGTCACGTGCGGCAACGAAATGACGCGAAACCATCCAAAACATGAGTTTTGGACCTAAAGTAGTGGATTGGGCATGGTCGTTGTGAAAAAACAAGTAATGGTTCCGGAAGCAGAAACTTGTGCATTGTATGCTCTTTGATACCCGTTTTGGCAATGGGTCACGTGCGGCAACGAAATCACGCGAAACCACCATAAATGAGTTTTGGACCCAAACTACTGGATTGGGCATGTTCCTTGCAAAAAAACAAGAAACGGTTCTGGAAGCACAAACTCGTGCATTGTATGCTCTTTGATACCCGTTTTCGCAATGGGTCACATGTGGCAACGAAGTGGTGAGAAACCACCCAAAACATGAGTTTTGCGCACAAACTAGTGGAATGGGCATGTTTGTTGTGAAAAAACAATAAACGGTTCTGGAAGCAAAAACTCGTGCGCCGTATGCTACTTGATACCCGTTTTCGTAACAGGTAACGTGCGGCAACGAAATGGATGCTATCATCTTTGGTGCCTCGTCTTACTGCTTCGTTATGAAGTTTTCTGAGCATATGTCGAAGGAGTTAGAGATGAGCATGATGGGAGAGTGGTGAGAAAACAAGAAACGGTTCCAGAAGCACAAACTCGTGCATTGTATGCTCTTTTATATCCCTTTTTGCAACGAGTCACGTGCGGCAACTGGTAGGTCAGAAACTACCCAAAACATGAGTTTTGGACATAAACTAAAGGGTTAGGCTTGTTCGTTGTGAAAAAACAGGAAACGGTTCTAGAAGCACAAACTCGTGCATTGTATGCTCTTTGATACCCATTTTCGCAATGGGTCAGGTGCGGCAACAAAATGGCGGGAAACCAACCAAAACAAGAGTTTTAGACCTATACTAGTGGATTTGGCATGTTCGTTGTGAAAAAACAAGATCCGGTTCCGGAAGCACAAACTCATGCATTGTATGCTCTTTGATACCCAATTTCGCAATGGGTCACGTGCGGCAACGAAATTGCGCGAAACCAACCAAAACATGAGTTTTGGCCCTAAAGTAGTGGATTGGGCATGGTCGTTGTGAAAAAACAAGTAATGGTTTCGGAAGCAGAAACTTGTGCATTGTATACTCTTCGATACCCATTTTGGCAATGGGTCACGTGCGGCGACGCAATCACGCGAAACCACCCAAAAATGAGTTTTGGTCCCAAACTAGTGGATTGGGCATGTTCGTTGTGAAAAAACAAGAAACGGTTCTAGAAGCACAAACTCGTGCATTGTATGCTCTTTGACTCCCGTTTTCGCAATGGGTCATGTGCGGCAACGAAATGGCGGGAAACCAACCAAAACATGAGTTTTAGACCTAAACTAGTGGATTTGGCATGTTCGTTGTGAAAAAACAAGAAACGGTTCCGGAAGCACAAACTCATGCATTGTATGCTCTTTGATACCCAATTTCGCAATGGGTCACGTGCGGCAACGAAATGGCGTGAAACCATCCAAAACATGAGTTTTGGCCCTAAAGTAGTGGATTGGGCATGGTCGTTGTGAAAAAACAAGTAATGGTTCTGGAAGCAGGAACTTGTGCATTGAATGCTCTTCGATACCCGTTTTGGCAATGGGTCACGTGCGGCAACGAAATCACGCGAAACCACCCAAAAATGAGTTTTGGACCCAAACTAGTGGACTGGGCATGTTCGTTGTGAAAAAACAAGAAACGGTTCGAGAAGCACAAACCCGTGCATTGTATGCTATTTGATACACGTTTTCGCAATGGGTCATGTGCAGCAACAAAGTGGTGAGAAACTACATAAAACATGAGTTTTGCACATAAACTAGTGGAGTGGGCATGTTCGTTGTGAAAAAACAAGAAACGGTTCTAGAAGCACAAACTCGTGCATTGTATGCTCTTTGATACCCGTTTTTGCAATGGGTCATGTGCGGCAACGAAATGGCGCGAAACCAACCAAAACATGAGTTTTAGACCTAAACTAGTGGATTTGGCATGTTCGTTGTTTAAAAATAAGAAACGGTTCCGGAAGCACAAATTCATGCATTGTATGCTCTTTGATACCCAATTTCGCAATGGGTCACGTGCGGCAACGAAATGGCGCGAAACCATCCAAAACATGAGTTTTGGCCCTAAAGTAGTGGATTGGGCATGGTCGTTGTGAAAAAACAAGTAATGGTTTCGGAAGCAGAAACTTGTGCATTGTATGCTCTTCGATACCCGTTTTGGCAATGGGTCACGTGCGGCAACCAAATCACACGATACCACCCAAAAATGAGTTTTGGACCCAAACTAGTGGATTAGGCATGTTCGTTGTGAAAAAACAGTTCTGGACGCACAAACTCGTGCATTGTATGCTCTTTGATACCCGGTTTTGTAATGGGTCACGTGTGGCAACGGAGTGGTGAGAAACTACCCGAAACATGAGTTTTATACCTAAACTAGGATAGGGCTTGTTCGTTATGAAAAAACAAGAAATGGTTCCGGAAGCACAAACTCGTTTATTGTATGCTCTTTGATACCATTTTCGCAATCGTTCACATGCGGCAACGAAATTCCATGAAACAACCCAAACATGAGTTTTGGATCCAAACTAGTGGATTGGGCATGTTCGTTGCGAAAAAACAAGAAATGGTTCCTGAAGCACAACCTCGTGCATTGTATGCTCTTTGATACCCGTTTTCGCAATGGTTCACGTGCGGCAACCAAATGGCAAGAAACCACGCAAAACATGAGTTTTGGACCTCAACTAGTAGATTGGGCATGTTCATTACAAAAAAGAAGAATTGGTCCCGGAATCTCAAACTCGTGTAATGTATGCTCTTTGATATCGTTTTTGTAATGGGTCACGTGCGGCAACAAAATGCCGAGAAACAACCCCAAACAAGAGTTTTGGACCTAAACTAGTGGAATTGGCATGTTTGTTGTGAAAAAACAAAATTAGTTCCGGAAGCAAAAACTTGTGCATTGTATGCTCTTTGATACCCGTTTCGGCAATGGATCACGTGCGGCAACGAAATCACGCGAAACCACGCAAAAATGAGTTTTGGACCCAAACTTGTGGATTGGGCATGTTCATTGCAAAAAAACAAGAAACGGTTCTACAAGCACAAACTCGTGCATTGTATGCTCTTTGATACCCGTTTTCGCAATGGGTCATGTGCGGCAACGAAGTGGTGAGAAACTACATAAAACATGAGTTTTGCACATAAACTAGTGGAGTGGGCATGTTCGTTGTGAAAAAACAAGAAACAGTTCTAGAAGCACAAACTCGTGCATTGTATGCTCTTTGATACCCGTTCTCGCAAGGGGTCATGTGCGGCAACGAAATGGCGCGAAACCATCCAAAACATGAGTTTTGGACCTAAAGTAGTGGATTGGGCATGGTCGTTGTGAAAAAACAAGTAATGGTTCCGGAAGCAGAAACTTGTGCATTGTATGCTCTTCGATACCCATTTTGGCAATGAGTCACGTGCGGCAACGAAATCATGCGAAACGACCCAAAAATGAGTTTTGGACCCAATCTATTGGATTGGGCATGTTTGTTGCGAAAAACAAGAAACGGTTCTAGAAGCACAAACTCGGGAATTGTATGCTCTTTGATACCCATTTTCGCAATGGATCATGTGCGGCAACGAACTGGTGAGAAACTACATAAAACATGAGTTTTGCACATAAACTGGTGGAGTGGGCATGTTCGTTACAAAAAAACAAGAAACGATTCTGGAAGCACAAACTCGTGCATTGTTTGCTCTTTGATACCCGTTTTCGCAATGGGTCATGCACGGCAACAAAGTGGTGAGAAACTACATAAAACATGAGTTTTGCACATAAACTAGTGGAGTGGGCATGTTCGTTGTGAAAAAACAAGAAACGGTTCTAGAAGCACAAACTCGTGCACTGTATGCTCTTTGATACCTGTTTTCGCAATGGGTCATGTGCGGCAACGAAATGGCGGGAAACCAACCAAAACATGAGTTTTTAACCTAAACTAGTGGATTTGGCATGTTCGTTGTGAAAAAACAAGAAACGGTTCCGGAAGCACAAACTCATGCATTGTATGCTCTTTGATACTCAATTTCGCAATGGGTCACGTGCGGCAACGAAATGGCGCGAAACCATCCAAAACATGAGTTTTGGCCATAAAGTAGTGGATTGGGCTTGGTCGTTGTGAAAAAACAAGTAATGGTTCCGGAAGCAGAAACTTGTGCATTGTCTGCTCTTCGATACCCGTTTTGGCAATGGGTCACGTGCGGCAACGAAATCACGCGAAACCACCCAAAAATGAGTTTTGCACCCAAACTAGTGGATTGGGCATGTTCGTTGCGAAAAAACAAGAAACGGTTCTAGAAGCACAAACTCGTGCATTGTATGCTATTTGATACCCGTTTTCGCAATGGGTCATGTGCGGCAACAAAGTGGTGAGAAACTACATAAAACATGAGTTTTGCACATAAACTAGTGGAGTGGGCATGTTCGTAGTGAAAAAACAAGAAACGGTTCTAGAAGCACAAACTCGTGCATTGTATGCTCTTTGATACCCGTTTTCGCAATGGGTCATGTGCGGCAACGAAATGGCGCGAAACCAACCAAAACATGAGTTTTAGACCTAAACTACTAGATTAGGCATGTTCATTGTGAAAAAACAAGAAACGGTTCCGGAAGCACAAACTCATGCATTGTATGCTCTTTGATACCCAATTTCACAATGGGTCACGTGCGGCAACGAAATGGCACGACACCATCCAAAACATGAGTTTTGGACCTAAAGTAGTGGATTGGGCATGGTCCTTGTGAAAAAACAAGTAATGGTTTCGGAAGCAGAAGCTTGTGCATTGTATGCTTTTCGACACCCGTTTTGGCAATGGGTCACGTGCGGCAACGAAATCACGCGATACCACCCAAAAATGAGTTTTGGACCCAAACTAGTGGATTGGGCAAGTTCGTTGCGAGAAAACAGTTCTGGACGCACAAACTCGTGCATTGTTTGCTCTTTGATACCCGGTTTTGCAATGGGTCACGTGTGGCAACGAAATCACGCGAACCACCCAAAAAAGAGTTTTGCACATAAACTAGTGGATTTGGCACGTTCGTTGTTAAAAAACAAGAAATGGTTCCTGAAGCACAACCTCGTGCTTTGTATGCTCTTTGATACCCGTTTTCGCAATGGGTCACGTGCGGCAACCAAATGGCAAGAAACCACGCAAAACATGAGTTTTGGACCTCAACTAGTAGATTGGGCATGTTCATTACAAAAAAGAAGAAATGGTTCCGGAATATCAAACTCGTGTAATGTAGGCTCTTTCATATCGTTTTTGCAATGGGTCACGTGTGGCAACAAAATGCCGAGAAACAACCCCAAACAAGAGTTTTGGACCTAAACTAGTGGAATTGGCATGTTCGTTGTGAAAAAACAAAATTAGTTCCGGAAGCAGAAACTTGTCCATTGTATTATCTTTGATACCCGTTTTGGCAATGGGTCACGTGCGGCAACGAAATCACTCAAAACCACCCAAAAATGAGTTTTGGACCCAAACTAGTGGATTGGGCATGTTCGTTGCGAAAAAAACAAGAAATGGTTCTAGAAGCACAAACTCATGCATTGTATGCTCTTTGATACCCGTTTTCGCAATGGGTCATGTGCGGCAACGAAGTGGTGAGAAACTACATAAAACATGAGTTTTGCACAGAAACTAGTGGAGTGGGCATGTTTGTTGTCAAAATACAAGAAACGGTTCTAGAAGCACAAACTCGATCATTGTATGCTCTTTGATACCCTTTTCGCAATGGGTCATGTGCGGCAACGAGGTGGTGAGAAACTACATAAAACATGAGTTTTGCAGACAAACTAGTGGAGTGGCCATGTTCGCTACAAAAAAACAAGAAACGATTCTGGAAGCACAAACTCGTGCATTGTATCCTCTTTGATACCCGTTTTCACAACGGGTGACGTGCGGCATGGAATAGGTTAGAAACTACCCGAAACAAGAGTTTTAGACCTAAACTAGTGGATTTGGCATGTTCGTCGTGAAAAAACAGGAAACGGTTCCGGAAGCACAAACTCATGCATTGTATGCTCTTTGATACCCAATTTCGCAATGGGTCACGTGCGGCAACGAAATGGCGCGAAACCACCCAAAACATGAGTTTTGGACCCAAAGTAGTGGATTGGGCATGGTCGTTGTGAAAAAACAAGTAATGGTTCCGGAAGCAGAAACTGGTGCATTGTATGCTCTTCGACACCTGTTTGGGCAATGGGTCACGTGCGGCAACGAAATCACGATAAACCACCCAAAAATGAGTTTTCGACCCAAACTAGTGGATTGGGCATGTTCATTGCGAAAAAACAAGAAACGGTTCTAGAAGCACAAACTCGTGCATTGTATGCTCTTTGATACCCGTTTTCGCAATAGGTCATGTGCGGCAACGAAATGGCGCCAAACCAACCAAAACATGAGTTTTAGACCTAAACTAGTGGATTTGGCATGTTCGTTGTGAAAAAACAAGAAACGGTTCCGGAAGCACCAACTCATGCATTGTATGCTCTTTGATACCCGTTTTCGCAATGGGTCATGTGCGGCAACGAAGTGGTGAGAAACTACATAAAACATGAGTTTTGCACATAAACTAGTGGAGTGGGCATGTTCGTTACAAAAAAACAAGAAACGATTCTGGAAGCACAAACTCGTGCATTGTATGCTCTTTGATACCCGTTTTCACAACGGGTCACGTGCGGCAAGGAATAGGTTAGAAACTACCCGAAACAAGAGTTTTAGACCTAAACTAGGGGATTTGGCATGTTCGTCGTGAAAAAACAAGAAACGGTTCCGGAAGCACAAACTCATGCATTGTATGCTCTTTGATACCCGTTCTCGCAATGTGTCATGTGCGGCAACGAAATGGCGCGAAACCCATTTCGGAAGCAGAAGCTTGTGCATTGTATGCTTTTCGATACCCGTTTTGGCAATGGGTCACGTGCGGCAACGAAATCACGCGATACCACCCAAAAATGAGTTTTGGACCCAAACTAGTGGATTGGGCAAGTTCGTTGCGAGAAAACAGTTCTGGACGCACAAACTCGTGCATTGTTTGCTCTTTGATACCCGGTTTTGCAATGGGTCACGTGTGGCAACGAAATCACGCGAACCACCCAAAAAAGAGTTTTGCACATAAACTAGTGGATTTGGCATGTTCGTTGTGAAAAAACAAGAAATGGTTCCTGAAGCACAACCTCGTGCTTTGTATGCTCTTTGATACCCGTTTTCGCAATGGGTCACGTGCGGCAACCAAATGGCAAGAAACCACGCAAAACATGAGTTTTGGACCTCAACTAGTAGATTGGGCATGTTCATTACAAAAAAGAAGAAATGGTTCCGGAATATCAAACTCGTGTAATGTAGGCTCTTTCATATCGTTTTTGCAATGGGTCACGTGTGGCAACAAAATGCCGAGAAACAACCCCAAACAAGAGTTTTGGACCTAAACTAGTGGAATTGGCATGTTCGTTGTGAAAAAACAAAATTAGTTCCAGAAGCAGAAACTTGTCCATTGTATTATCTTTGATACCCGTTTTGGCAATGGGTCACGTGCGGCAACGAAATCACTCAAAACCACCCAAAAATGAGTTTTGGACCCAAACTAGTGGATTGGGCATGTTCGTTGCGAAAAAACAAGAAATGGTTCTAGAAGCACAAACTCATGCATTGTATGCTCTTTGATACCCGTTTTCGCAATGGGTCATGTGCGGCAACGAAGTGGTGAGAAACTACATAAAACATGAGTTTTGCACAGAAACTAGTGGAGTGGGCATGTTTGTTGTCAAAATACAAGAAACGGTTCTAGAAGCACAAACTCGATCATTGTATGCTCTTTGATACCCTTTTCGCAATGGGTCATGTGCGGCAACGAGGTGGTGAGAAACTACATAAAACATGAGTTTTGCAGACAAACTAGTGGAGTGGCCATGTTCGTTACAAAAAAACAAGAAACGATTCTGGAAGCACAAACTCGTTCATTGTATCCTCTTTGATACCCGTTTTCACAACGGGTGACGTGCGGCATGGAATAGGTTAGAAACTACCCGAAACAAGAGTTTTAGACCTAAACTAGTGGATTTGGCATGTTCGTCGTGAAAAAACAGGAAACGGTTCCGGAAGCACAAACTCATGCATTGTATGCTCTTTGATACCCAATTTCGCAATGGGTCACGTGCGGCAACGAAATGGCGCGAAACCACCCAAAACATGAGTTTTGGACCCAAAGTAGTGGATTGGGCATGGTCGTTGTGAAAAAACAAGTAATGGTTCCGGAAGCAGAAACTGGTGCATTGTATGCTCTTCGACACCTGTTTGGGCAATGGGTCACGTGCGGCAACGAAATCACGATAAACCACCCAAAAATGAGTTTTCGACCCAAACTAGTGGATTGGGCATGTTCATTGCGAAAAAAACAAGAAACGGTTCTAGAAGCACAAACTCGTGCATTGTATGCTCTTTGATATCCGTTTTCGCAATAGGTCATGTGCGGCAACGAAATGGCGCCAAACCAACCAAAACATGAGTTTTAGACCTAAACTAGTGGATTTGGCATGTTCGTTGTGAAAAAACAAGAAACGGTTCCGGAAGCACCAACTCATGCATTGTATGCTCTTTGATACCCGTTTTCGCAATGGGTCATGTGCGGCAACGAAGTGGTGAGAAACTACATAAAACATGAGTTTTGCACATAAACTAGTGGAGTGGGCATGTTCGTTACAAAAAAACAAGAAACGATTCTGGAAGCACAAACTCGTGCATTGTATGCTCTTTGATACCCGTTTTCACAACGGGTCACGTGCGGCAAGGAATAGGTTAGAAACTACCCGAAACAAGAGTTTTAGACCTAAACTAGGGGATTTGGCATGTTCGTCGTGAAAAAACAAGAAACGGTTCCGGAAGCACAAACTCATGCATTGTATGCTCTTTGATACCCGTTCTCGCAATGTGTCATGTGCGGCAACGAAATGGCGCGAAACCCATTTCGGAAGCAGAAGCTTGTGCATTGTATGCTTTTCGATACCCGTTTTGGCAATGGGTCACGTGCGGCAACGAAATCACGCGATACCACCCAAAAATGAGTTTTGGACCCAAACTAGTGGATTGGGCAAGTTCGTTGCGAGAAAACAGTTCTGGACGCACAAACTCGTGCATTGTTTGCTCTTTGATACCCGGTTTTGCAATGGGTCACGTGTGGCAACGAAATCACGCGAACCACCCAAAAAAGAGTTTTGCACATAAACTAGTGGATTTGGCATGTTCGTTGTGAAAAAACAAGAAATGGTTCCTGAAGCACAACCTCGTGCTTTGTATGCTCTTTGATACCCGTTTTCGCAATGGGTCACGTGCGGCAACCAAATGGCAAGAAACCACGCAAAACATGAGTTTTGGACCTCAACTAGTAGATTGGGCATGTTCATTACAAAAAAGAAGAAATGGTTCCGGAATATCAAACTCGTGTAATGTAGGCTCTTTCATATCGTTTTTGCAATGGGTCACGTGTGGCAACAAAATGCCGAGAAACAACCCCAAACAAGAGTTTTGGACCTAAACTAGTGGAATTGGCATGTTCGTTGTGAAAAAACAAAATTAGTTCCAGAAGCAGAAACTTGTCCATTGTATTATCTTTGATACCCGTTTTGGCAATGGGTCACGTGCGGCAACGAAATCACTCAAAACCACCCAAAAATGAGTTTTGGACCCAAACTAGTGGATTGGGCATGTTCGTTGCGAAAAAACAAGAAATGGTTCTAGAAGCACAAACTCATGCATTGTATGCTCTTTGATACCCGTTTTCGCAATGGGTCATGTGCGGCAACGAAGTGGTGAGAAACTACATAAAACATGAGTTTTGCACAGAAACTAGTGGAGTGGGCATGTTTGTTGTCAAAATACAAGAAACGGTTCTAGAAGCACAAACTCGATCATTGTATGCTCTTTGATACCCTTTTCGCAATGGGTCATGTGCGGCAACGAGGTGGTGAGAAACTACATAAAACATGAGTTTTGCAGACAAACTAGTGGAGTGGCCATGTTCGTTACAAAAAAACAAGAAACGATTCTGGAAGCACAAACTCGTTCATTGTATCCTCTTTGATACCCGTTTTCACAACGGGTGACGTGCGGCATGGAATAGGTTAGAAACTACCCGAAACAAGAGTTTTAGACCTAAACTAGTGGATTTGGCATGTTCGTCGTGAAAAAAACAGGAAACGGTTCCGGAAGCACAAACTCATGCATTGTATGCTCTTTGATACCCAATTTCGCAATGGGTCACGTGCGGCAACGAAATGGCGCGAAACCACCCAAAACATGAGTTTTGGACCCAAAGTAGTGGATTGGGCATGGTCGTTGTGAAAAAACAAGTAATGGTTCCGGAAGCAGAAACTGGTGCATTGTATGCTCTTCGACACCTGTTTGGGCAATGGGTCATGTGCGGCAACGAAATCACGATAAACCACCCAAAAATGAGTTTTCGACCCAAACTAGTGGATTGGGCATGTTCATTGCGAAAAAACAAGAAACGGTTCTAGAAGCACAAACTCGTGCATTGTATGCTCTTTGATATCCGTTTTCGCAATAGGTCATGTGCGGCAACGAAATGGCGCCAAACCAACCAAAACATGAGTTTTAGACCTAAACTAGTGGATTTGGCATGTTCGTTGTGAAAAAACAAGAAACGGTTCCGGAAGCACCAACTCATGCATTGTATGCTCTTTGATACCCGTTTTCGCAATGGGTCATGTGCGGCAACGAAGTGGTGAGAAACTACATAAAACATGAGTTTTGCACATAAACTAGTGGAGTGGGCATGTTCGTTACAAAAAAACAAGAAACGATTCTGGAAGCACAAACTCGTGCATTGTATGCTCTTTGATACCCGTTTTCACAACGGGTCACGTGCGGCAAGGAATAGGTTAGAAACTACCCGAAACAAGAGTTTTAGACCTAAACTAGGGGATTTGGCATGTTCGTCGTGAAAAAACAAGAAACGGTTCCGGAAGCACAAACTCATGCATTGTATGCTCTTTGATACCCGTTCTCGCAATGTGTCATGTGCGGCAACGAAATGGCGCGAAACCCATTTCGGAAGCAGAAGCTTGTGCATTGTATGCTTTTCGATACCCGTTTTGGCAATGGGTCACGTGCGGCAACGAAATCACGCGATACCACCCAAAAATGAGTTTTGGACCCAAACTAGTGGATTGGGCAAGTTCGTTGCGAAAAAAACAGTTCTGGACGCACAAACTCGTGCATTGTATGCTCTTTGATACCCGGTTTTGCAATGGGTCACGTGTGGCAACGAAATCACGCGAACCACCCAAAAAAGAGTTTTGCACATAAACTAGTGGATTTGGCATGTTCGTTGTGAAAAAACAAGAAATGGTTCCTGAAGCACAACCTCGTGCTTTGTATGATCTTTGATACCCGTTTTCGCAATGGGTCACGTGCGGCAACCAAATGGCAAGAAACCACGCAAAACATGAGTTTTCGACCTCAACTAGTAGATTGGGCATGTTCATTACAAAAAAGAAGAAATGGTTCCGGAATCTCAAACTCGTGTAATGTAGGCTCTTTCATATCGTTTTTGCAATGGGTCAAGTGTGGCAACAAAATGCCGAGAAACAACCCCAAACAAGAGTTTTCGACCTAAACTAGTGGAATTGGCATGTTCGTTGTGAAAAAACAAAATTAGTTCCGGAAGCAGAAACTTGTCCATTGTATTATCTTGTATACCCGTTTTGGCAATGGGTCACGTGCGGCAACGAAATCACTCAAAACCACCCAAAAATGAGTTTTGGACCCAAACTAGTGGATTGGGCATGTTCGTTGCGAAAAAAACAAGAAATGGTTCTAGAAGCACAAACTCATGCATTGTATGCTCTTTGATACCCGTTTTCGCAATGGGTCATGTGCGGCAACGAAGTGGTGAGAAACTACATAAAACATGAGTTTTGCACAGAAACTAGTGGAGTGGGCATGTTTGTTGTGAAAATACAAGAAACGGTTCTAGAAGCACAAACTCGATCATTGTATGCTCTTTGATACCCATTTTCGCAATGGGTCATGTGCGGCAACGAGGTGGTGACAAACTACGTAAAACATGAGTTTTGCAGACAAACTAGTGGAGTGGCCATGTTCGTTACAAAAAAACAAGAAACGATTCTGGAAGCACAAACTCGTGCATTGTATCCTCTTTGATACCCGTTTTCACAACGGGTGACGTGCGGCATGGAATAGGTTAGAAACTACCCGAAACAAGTGTTTTAGACCTAAACTAGTGGATTTGGCATGTTTGTCGTGAAAAAAACAAGAAACGGTTCCGGAAGCACAAACTCATGCATTGTATGCTCTTTGATACCCAATTTCGCAATGGGTCACGTGCGGCAACGAAATGGCGCGAAACCACCCAAAACATGAGTTTTGGACCCAAAGTAGTGGATTGGGCATGGTCGTTGTGAAAAAACAAGTAATGGTTCCGGAAGCAGAAACTTGTGCATTGTATGCTCTTCAACACCTGTTTGGGCAATGGGTCACGTGCGGCAACGAAATCACGCGAAACCACCCAAAAATGAGTTTTCGACCCAAACTAGTGGATTGGGCATGTTCATTGCGAAAAAACAAGAAACGGTTCTAGAAGCACAAACTCGTGCATTGTATGCTCTTTGATACCCGTTTTCGCAATAAGTCATGTGCGGCAACGAAATGGCGCCAAACCAACCAAAACATGAGTTTTAGACCTAAACTAGTGGATTTGGCGTGTTCGTTGTGAAAAAACAAGAAACGGTTCCGGAAGCACCAACTCATGCATTGTATGCTCTTTGATACCCGTTTTCGCAATGGGTCATGTGCGGCAACGAAGTGGTGAGAAACTACATAAAACATGAGTTTTGCACATAAACTAGTGGAGTGGGCATGTTCGTTACAAAAAAACAAGAAACGATTCTGGAAGCACAAACTCGTGCATTGTATGCTCTTTGATACCCGTTTTCACAACGGGTCACGTGCGGCAAGGAATAGGTTAGAAACTACCCGAAACAAGAGTTTTAGACCTAAACTAGGGGATTTGGCATGTTCGTCGTGAAAAAACAAGAAACGGTTCCGGAAGCACAAACTCATGCATTGTATGCTCTTTGATACCCGTTCTCGCAATGTGTCATGTGCGGCAACGAAATGGCGCGAAACCCATTTCGGAAGCAGAAGCTTGTGCATTGTATGCTTTTCGATACCCGTTTTGGCAATGGGTCACGTGCGGCAACGAAATCACGCGATACCATCCAAAAATGAGTTTTGGACCCAAACTAGTGGATTGGGCAAGTTCGTTGCGAAAAAAACAGTTCTGGACGCACAAACTCGTGCATTGTATGCTCTTTGATACCCGGTTTTGCAATGGGTCACGTGTGGCAACGAAATCACGCGAACCACCCAAAAAAGAGTTTTGCACATAAACTAGTGGATTTGGCATGTTCGTTGTGAAAAAACAAGAAATGGTTCCTGAAGCACAACCTCGTGCTTTGTATGATCTTTGATACCCGTTTTCGCAATGGGTCACGTGCGGCAACCAAATGGCAAGAAACCACGCAAAACATGAGTTTTCGACCTCAACTAGTAGATTGGGCATGTTCATTACAAAAAAGAAGAAATGGTTCCGGAATCTCAAACTCGTGTAATGTAGGCTCTTTCATATCGTTTTTGCAATGGGTCAAGTGTGGCAACAAAATGCCGAGAAACAACCCCAAACAAGAGTTTTCGACCTAAACTAGTGGAATTGGCATGTTCGTTGTGAAAAAACAAAATGAGTTCCAGAAGCAGAAACTTGTCCATTGTATTATCTTTGATACCCGTTTTGGCAATGGGTCACGTGCGGCAACGAAATCACTCAAAACCACCCAAAAATGAGTTTTGGACCCAAACTAGTGGATTGGGCATGTTCGTTGCGAAAAAACAAGAAATGGTTCTAGAAGCACAAACTCATGCATTGTATGCTCTTTGATACCCATTTTCGCAATGGGTCATGTGCGGCAACGAAGTGGTGAGAAACTACATAAAACATGAGTTTTGCACAGAAACTAATGGAGTGGGCATGTTTGTTGTGAAAATACAAGAAACGGTTCTAGAAGCACAAACTCGATCATTGTATGCTCTTTGATACCCATTTTCGCAATGGGTCATGTGCGGCAACGAGGTGGTGAGAAACTACATAAAACATGAGTTTTGCAGACAAACTAGTGGAGTGGCCATGTTTGTTACAAAAAAACAAGAAACGATTCTGGAAGCACAAACTCGTGCATTGTATCCTCTTTGATACCCGTTTTCACAACGGGTGACGTGCGGCATGGAATAGGTTAGAAACTACCCGAAACAAGTGTTTTAGACCTAAACTAGTGGATTTGGCATGTTCGTCGTGAAAAAACAAGAAACGGTTCCGGAAGCACAAACTCATGCATTGTATGCTCTTTGATACCCAATTTCGCAATGGGTCACGTGCGGCAACGAAATGGCGCGAAACCACCCAAAACATGAGTTTTGGACCCAAAGTAGTGGATTGGGCATGGTCGTTGTGAAAAAACAAGTAATGGTTCCGGAAGCAGAAACTTGTGCATTGTATGCTCTTCGACACCTGTTTGGGCAATGGGTCACGTGCGGCAACGAAATCACGCGAAACCACCCAAAAATGAGTTTTCGACCCAAACTAGTGGATTGGGCATGTTCATTGCGAAAAAACAAGAAACGGTTCTAGAAGCACAAACTCGTGCATTGTATGCTCTTTGATACCCGTTTTCGCAATAGGTCATGTGCGGCAACGAAATGGCGCCAAACCAACCAAAACATGAGTTTTAGACCTAAACTAGTGGATTTGGCATGTTCGTTGTGAAAAAACAAGAAACGGTTCCGGAAGCACCAACTCATGCATTGTATGCTCTTTGATACCCGTTTTCGCAATGGGTCATGTGCGGCAACGAAGTGGTGAGAAACTACATAAAACATGAGTTTTGCACATAAACTAGTGGAGTGGGCATGTTCGTTACAAAAAAACAAGAAACGATTCTGGAAGCACAAACTCGTGCATTGTATGCTCTTTGATACCCGTTTTCACAACGGGTCACGTGCGGCAAGGAATAGGTTAGAAACTACCCGAAACAAGAGTTTTAGACCTAAACTAGGGGATTTGGCATGTTCGTCGTGAAAAAACAAGAAACGGTTCCGGAAGCACAAACTCATGCATTGTATGCTCTTTGATACCCGTTCTCGCAATGTGTCATGTGCGGCAACGAAATGGCGCGAAACCCATTTCGGAAGCAGAAGCTTGTGCATTGTATGCTTTTCGATACCCGTTTTGGCAATGGGTCACGTGCGGCAACGAAATCACGCGATACCACCCAAAAATGAGTTTTGGACCCAAACTAGTGGATTGGGCAAGTTCGTTGCGAAAAAACAGTTCTGGACGCACAAACTCGTGCATTGTATGCTCTTTGATACCCGGTTTTGCAATGGGTCACGTGTGGCAACGAAATCACGCGAACCACCCAAAAAAGAGTTTTGCACATAAACTAGTGGATTTGGCATGTTCGTTGTGAAAAAAACAAGAAATGGTTCCTGAAGCACAACCTCGTGCTTTGTATGATCTTTGATACCCGTTTTCGCAATGGGTCACGTGCGGCAACCAAATGGCAAGAAACCACGCAAAACATGAGTTTTCGACCTCAACTAGTAGATTGGGCATGTTCATTACAAAAAAGAAGAAATGGTTCCGGAATCTCAAACTCGTGTAATGTAGGCTCTTTCATATCGTTTTTGCAATGGGTCAAGTGTGGCAACAAAATGCCGAGAAACAACCCCAAACAAGAGTTTTCGACCTAAACTAGTGGAATTGGCATGTTCGTTGTGAAAAAACAAAATTAGTTCCGGAAGCAGAAACTTGTCCATTGTATTATCTTGTATACCCGTTTTGGCAATGGGTCACGTGCGGCAACGAAATCACTCAAAACCACCCAAAAATGAGTTTTGGACCCAAACTAGTGGATTGGGCATGTTCGTTGCGAAAAAACAAGAAATGGTTCTAGAAGCACAAACTCATGCATTGTATGCTCTTTGATACCCGTTTTCGCAATGGGTCATGTGCGGCAACGAAGTGGTGAGAAACTACATAAAACATGAGTTTTGCACAGAAACTAGTGGAGTGGGCATGTTTGTTGTGAAAATACAAGAAACGGTTCTAGAAGCACAAACTCGATCATTGTATGCTCTTTGATACCCATTTTCGCAATGGGTCATGTGCGGCAACGAGGTGGTGAGAAACTACATAAAACATGAGTTTTGCAGACAAACTAGTGGAGTGGCCATGTTCGGTACAAAAAAACAAGAAACGATTCTGGAAGCACAAACTCGTGCATTGTATCCTCTTTGATACCCGTTTTCACAACGGGTGACGTGCGGCATGGAATAGGTTAGAAACTACCCGAAACAAGTGTTTTAGACCTAAACTAGTGGATTTGGCATGTTCGTCGTGAAAAAACAAGAAACGGTTCCGGAAGCACAAACTCATGCATTGTATGCTCTTTGATACCCAATTTCGCAATGGGTCACGTGCGGCAACGAAATGGCGCGAAACCACCCAAAACATGAGTTTTGGACCCAAAGTAGTGGATTGGGCATGGTCGTTGTGAAAAAACAAGTAATGGTTCCGGAAGCAGAAACTTGTGCATTGTATGCTCTTCGACACCTGTTTGGGCAATGGGTCACGTGCGGCAACGAAATCACGCGAAACCACCCAAAAATGAGTTTTCGACCCAAACTAGTGGATTGGGCATGTTCATTGCGAAAAAACAAGAAACGGTTCTAGAAGCACAAACTCGTGCATTGTATGCTCTTTGATACCCGTTTTCGCAATAGGTCATGTGCGGCAACGAAATGGCGCCAAACCAACCAAAACATGAGTTTTAGACCTAAACTAGTGGATTTGGCATGTTCGTTGTGAAAAAACAAGAAACGGTTCCGGAAGCACCAACTCATGCATTGTATGCTCTTTGATACCCGTTTTCGCAATGGGTCATGTGCGGCAACGAAGTGGTGAGAAACTACATAAAACATGAGTTTTGCACATAAACTAGTGGAGTGGGCATGTTCGTTACAAAAAAACAAGAAACGATTCTGGAAGCACAAACTCGTGCATTGTATGCTCTTTGATACCCGTTTTCACAACGGGTCACGTGCGGCAAGGAATAGGTTAGAAACTACCCGAAACAAGAGTTTTAGACCTAAACTAGGGGATTTGGCATGTTCGTCGTGAAAAAACAAGAAACGGTTCCGGAAGCACAAACTCATGCATTGTATGCTCTTTGATACCCGTTCTCGCAATGTGTCATGTGCGGCAACGAAATGGCGCGAAACCCATTTCGGAAGCAGAAGCTTGTGCATTGTATGCTTTTCGATACCCGTTTTGGCAATGGGTCACGTGCGGCAACGAAATCACGCGATACCACCCAAAAATGAGTTTTGGACCCAAACTAGTGGATTGGGCAAGTTCGTTGCGAAAAAACAGTTCTGGACGCACAAACTCGTGCATTGTATGCTCTTTGATACCCGGTTTTGCAATGGGTCACGTGTGGCAACGAAATCACGCGAACCACCCAAAAAAGAGTTTTGCACATAAACTAGTGGATTTGGCATGTTCGTTGTGAAAAAACAAGAAATGGTTCCTGAAGCACAACCTCGTGCTTTGTATGATCTTTGATACCCGTTTTCGCAATGGGTCACGTGCGGCAACCAAATGGCAAGAAACCACGCAAAACATGAGTTTTCGACCTCAACTAGTAGATTGGGCATGTTCATTACAAAAAAGAAGAAATGGTTCCGGAATCTCAAACTCGTGTAATGTAGGCTCTTTCATATCGTTTTTGCAATGGGTCAAGTGTGGCAACAAAATGCCGAGAAACAACCCCAAACAAGAGTTTTCGACCTAAACTAGTGGAATTGGCATGTTCGTTGTGAAAAAACAAAATTAGTTCCGGAAGCAGAAACTTGTCCATTGTATTATCTTGTATACCCGTTTTGGCAATGGGTCACGTGCGGCAACGAAATCACTCAAAACCACCCAAAAATGAGTTTTGGACCCAAACTAGTGGATTGGGCATGTTCGTTGCGAAAAAACAAGAAATGGTTCTAGAAGCACAAACTCATGCATTGTATGCTCTTTGATACCCGTTTTCGCAATGGGTCATGTGCGGCAACGAAGTGGTGAGAAACTACATAAAACATGAGTTTTGCACAGAAACTAGTGGAGTGGGCATGTTTGTTGTGAAAATACAAGAAACGGTTCTAGAAGCACAAACTCGATCATTGTATGCTCTTTGATACCCATTTTCGCAATGGGTCATGTGCGGCAACGAGGTGGTGACAAACTACGTAAAACATGAGTTTTGCAGACAAACTAGTGGAGTGGCCATGTTCGTTACAAAAAAACAAGAAACGATTCTGGAAGCACAAACTCGTGCATTGTATCCTCTTTGATACCCGTTTTCACAACGGGTGACGTGCGGCATGGAATAGGTTAGAAACTACCCGAAACAAGTGTTTTAGACCTAAACTAGTGGATTTGGCATGTTTGTCGTGAAAAAACAAGAAACGGTTCCGGAAGCACAAACTCATGCATTGTATGCTCTTTGATACCCAATTTCGCAATGGGTCACGTGCGGCAACGAAATGGCGCGAAACCACCCAAAACATGAGTTTTGGACCCAAAGTAGTGGATTGGGCATGGTCGTTGTGAAAAAACAAGTAATGGTTCCGGAAGCAGAAACTTGTGCATTGTATGCTCTTCAACACCTGTTTGGGCAATGGGTCACGTGCGGCAACGAAATCACGCGAAACCACCCAAAAATGAGTTTTCGACCCAAACTAGTGGATTGGGCATGTTCATTGCGAAAAAACAAGAAACGGTTCTAGAAGCACAAACTCGTGCATTGTATGCTCTTTGATACCCGTTTTCGCAATAAGTCATGTGCGGCAACGAAATGGCGCCAAACCAACCAAAACATGAGTTTTAGACCTAAACTAGTGGATTTGGCGTGTTCGTTGTGAAAAAACAAGAAACGGTTCCGGAAGCACCAACTCATGCATTGTATGCTCTTTGATACCCGTTTTCGCAATGGGTCATGTGCGGCAACGAAGTGGTGAGAAACTACATAAAACATGAGTTTTGCACATAAACTAGTGGAGTGGGCATGTTCGTTACAAAAAAACAAGAAACGATTCTGGAAGCACAAACTCGTGCATTGTATGCTCTTTGATACCCGTTTTCACAACGGGTCACGTGCGGCAAGGAATAGGTTAGAAACTACCCGAAACAAGAGTTTTAGACCTAAACTAGGGGATTTGGCATGTTCGTCGTGAAAAAACAAGAAACGGTTCCGGAAGCACAAACTCATGCATTGTATGCTCTTTGATACCCGTTCTCGCAATGGGTCATGTGCGGCAACGAAATGGCGCAACACCCATTTCGGAAGCAGAAGCTTGTGCATTGTATGCTTTTCGATACCCGTTTTGGCAATGGGTCACGTGCGGCAACGAAATCACGCGATACCACCCAAAAATGAGTTTTGGACCCAAACTAGTGGATTGGGCAAGTTCGTTGCGAAAAAACAGTTCTGGACGCACAAACTCGTGCATTGTATGCTCTTTGATACCCGGTTTTGCAATGGGTCACGTGTGGCAACGAAATCACGCGAACCACCCAAAAAAGAGTTTTGCACATAAACTAGTGGATTTGGCATGTTCGTTGTTAAAAAACAAGAAATGGTTCCTGAAGCACAACCTCGTGCTTTGTATGCTCTTTGATACCCGTTTTCGCAATGGGTCACGTGCGGCAACCAAATGGCAAGAAACCACGCAAAACATGAGTTTTGGACCTCAACTAGTAGATTGGGCATGTTCATTACAAAAAAGAAGAAATGGTTCCGGAATCTCAAACTCGTGTAATGTAGGCTCTTTCATATCGTTTTTGCAATGGGTCACGTGTGGCAACAAAATGCCGAGAAACAACCCCAAACAAGAGTTTTCGACCTAAACTAGTGGAATTGGCATGTTCGTTGTGAAAAAACAAAATCAGTTCCGGAAGCACAAACTTGTCCATTGTATTATCTTTGATACCCGTTTTGGCAATGGGTCACGTGCGGCAACGAAATCACTCAAAACCACCCAAAAATGAGTTTTGGACCCAAACTAGTGGATTGGGCATGTTCGTTGCGAAAAAACAAGAAATGGTTCTAGAAGCACAAACTCATGCATTGTATGCTCTTTGATACCCGTTTTCGCAATGGGTCATGTGCGGCAACGAAGTGGTGAGAAACTACATAAAACATGAGTTTTGCACAGAAACTAGTGGAGTGGGCATGTTTGTTGTGAAAATACAAGAAACGGTTCTAGAAGCACAAACTCGATCATTGTATGCTCTTTGATACCCATTTTCGCAATGGGTCATGTGCGGCAACGAGGTGGTGAGAAACTACATAAAACATGAGTTTTGCAGACAAACTAGTGGAGTGGCCATGTTCGTTACAAAAAAACAAGAAACGATTCTGGAAGCACAAACTCGTGCATTGTATCCTCTTTGATACCCGTTTTCACAACGGGTGACGTGCGGCATGGAATAGGTTAGAAACTACCCGAAACAAGAGTTTTAGACCTAAACTAGTGGATTTGGCATGTTCGTCGTGAAAAAACAAGAAACGGTTCCGGAAGCACAAACTCATGCATTGTATGCTCTTTGATACCCAATTTCGCAATGGGTCACGTGCGGCAACGAAATGGCGCGAAACCACCCAAAACATGAGTTTTGGACCCAAAGTAGTGGATTGGGCATGGTCGTTGTGAAAAAACAAGTAATGGTTCCGGAAGCAGAAACTTGTGCATTGTATGCTCTTCGACACCTGTTTGGGCAATGGGTCACGTGCGGCAACGAAATCACGCGAAGCCACCCAAAAATGAGTTTTCGACCCAAACTAGTGGATTGGGCATGTTCATTGCGAAAAAACAAGAAACGGTTCTAGAAGCACAAACTCGTGCATTGTATGCTCTTTGATACCCGTTTTCGCAATAGGTCATGTGCGGCAACGAAATGGCGCCAAACCAACCAAAACATGAGTTTTAGACCTAAACTAGTGGATTTGGCATGTTCGTTGTGAAAAAACAAGAAACGGTTCCGGAAGCACCAACTCATGCATTGTATGCTCTTTGATACCCGTTTTCGCAATGGGTCATGTGCGGCAACGAAGTGGTGAGAAACTACATAAAACATGAGTTTTGCACATAAACTAGTGGAGTGGGCATGTTCGTTACAAAAAAACAAGAAACGATTCTGGAAGCACAAACTCGTGCATTGTATGCTCTTTGATACCCGTTTTCACAACGGGTCACGTGCGGCAAGGAATAGGTTAGAAACTACCCGAAACAAGAGTTTTAGACCTAAACTAGGGGATTTGGCATGTTCGTCGTGAAAAAACAAGAAACGGTTCCGGAAGCACAAACTCATGCATTGTATGCTCTTTGATGCCCAATTTCGCAATGGGTCACGTGCGGCAACGAAATGGCGCGAAACCATCCAAACAAGAGTTTTGGACCTAAACTAGTGGAATGGCCATGTTCGTTGTGAAAAAACAAAAATTGGTTCCGGAAGCAGAAACTTGTGCATTGTATGCTCTTTGATACCCGTTTTTGCAATGGGTCACGTGCGGCAACGAAATGCCAAGAAACAACCCCATGAGTTTTGGACCCAAGCTAGTGGATTGGGCATGTTCATTGCGAAAAAACAAGAAACGGTTCTAGAAGCACAAACTCGTGCATTGTGTCCTCTTTGATACCCGTTTTCGCAATGGGTCATGTGCAGCAACAAGGTGCTGAGAAACTACATAAAACATGAGTTTTGCACATAAACTAGTGGAGTGGGCATGTTCGTTGTGAAAAAAAAAAGTAACGGTTCTAGAAGCACAAACTCGTGCATTGTATGCTCTTTGATACCCGTTTTCGCAATGTGTCATGTGCGGCAACGATATGGCGGGAAACCAACCAAAACATGAGTTTTAGACCTAAACTAGTGGATTTGGCATGTTCGTTGTGAAAAAACAAGAAACGGTTTCGAAAGCACAAACTCATGCATTGTATGCTCTTTGATACCCATTTTCGCAATGGGTCACGTGCGGCAACGAAATGGAGCGAAATCATCCAAAACATGAGTTTTTGACCTAAAGTAGTGGATTGGGAATGGTCGTTGTGAAAGAACAAGTAATGGTTTCGGAAGCAGAAACTTGTGCATTGTATGCTCTTCGATACCCGTTTTGGCAATGGGTCATGTGCGGCAACGAAATCATGCGAAACCACCCTAAAATGAGTTTTGGACCCAAACTAGTGGATTGGACATGTTCATTGCGAAAAAACAAGATACGGTTCTTGTGATGCCCTAGGCATCTCAAATGCATTGCACTAAAAACATTAGCATAATGATATCTTTTCAGAGGCCTTTTATCTTGAAAAGCATGCATAAACTAGGTCAATTGAGTAACTAAACCTAGTTTTCAGAAAAACTGTGTTTGTATTGCGGGTATAACTTTAAGTCAATTGTGTTTTTCATAAAACCTTACATACCAAACTTGTAGGTAATCCTATAAGGAATGGCTTTGGTATTTTGTGTTTTGGCGTGCATGGATGTTGAAATCTAGTTTTGGGTCATTTTATGTGAAAATGTGACTTTTGCCAAATTCAGCCCTGTTTGGTAAATTCAAAATTTTGTGAAACAAAATTCAAAATCTTGCCATGTCATGAATACCAAAGTTGTAGATCATGAGATTCTATGCAACATCGGTATAGTTCACCTTTCATGAAAATGCACCTAAAATGGACTTTTATAATTTTCAAGTTGGGGATTTCAAATGGTCAAACAGGAGTCAGCAAGTTAATTTCAAATTAAATCATTTTATATTTCGAATCTGGTATAGGTCCTTTTGACAAAGTTGTAGATTTCAAAAAGTACAACATTTCTTTCAATTGGGTCTTTTTCAAATTCGGCTCCTAAATTGGTCAAATTTACGAAATTCAGAAACCTGTTCAGCTGGTCAAAGGGGATTTATCTTTTTCGTTTTTCTTTTATTTTCTAGTCTCTATGACAGGGGGGACCCACCTGTCAGGCCACCACGCCAGCGCACCGACGGTTTTTCCCCCGCTCCTTCGCTCGATGCACCGAGTCTATACACCGTACTCTCAAATCCTGGGATTGGCCCCACCTG
Organism: Paspalum vaginatum; assembly: GCA_030272315.1. Classification (NCBI taxonomy): domain Eukaryota; kingdom Viridiplantae; phylum Streptophyta; class Magnoliopsida; order Poales; family Poaceae; genus Paspalum; species Paspalum vaginatum. The sequence continues at coordinate 150,815 of JAMSGZ010000120.1, forward strand.
TCAGCCACCGTGGTCCATAGACCGGGTTCACCCACGCGCCTCCCTTTTCTCTCCCCGCCCGCGCGCGCCCACGCGGCGCTGCGCGCCGAGCGGCCGTGGCCACGCGCCGGCCGTCCCGGCCGCCACGGCCACGCGCCACTGCCGCGCGCGGACAGCGCGCGCGACGCGCCACCGGGGCGAGGGCGAGGCCGACCCTATATCTCGAGTTCTCCTCCCCGAGCTCGAGTTTTCTGCTTTTTCCTCCCGACCTCGCGCGTCCGCCATTGCCGGAACTCGCGCGAGCTCGCCCCCAGCCATCTCCGCCCGCTCCCGAGCTCAACCGTCACCACGCCGGGCTTCGCCGCCCTCGACTTTACCTTCCCGTCCAAACCGCATCGCCCGAGACCCTTCTACCCCGGCGTATTGCACCGCCGGACCTCGCCGGTCAGGGGCACTCGTCGCCGACCCTCCCCGCGGTCTCCCCCGCCGTCTGAGGTAGTGGATAAAGTTCCCCGTCCTCTCCTCTCTCTCCCCGACACTCCGCGGCGAGCTTCCGAACCCCGCAGGGCCGAGATTGGCCGCGCGCCGCCGGAGTTCCCCTCCCGTCGCGAGGAAGAAGACGACGGGAGGAGGAAGACGCACATTTTGCGCTATCGCCCTCCGGGTTTAACAGTTTTACGTTTCCATACCGAGCACTGTACGCTGAGTCTTGTAAATCTTGCACAGGAACCCTCAGAAACTATGGATATTTATAGATAGGTCCTGAGTCTGTGTATTTTCGATTAAAATGCTTTTAAAAAGGCTGAAACTTTGAAAAATCATAATAAAGTGTATAAAAATCCAAAAATAACAAACTTTGTTGCATTGTGTTCCTCATAAATAGATCTACAGGATGGGTATGATGGTTGAGTAGAAAAGGACAGTTTTGCCCCTGTTTCTTTTCAAACATATAAAACTCTAATAAATAGGAAATAAGGACTAAATGATCTCCAAAAATAGCCAAATTTGACCAGGGACCTTGTTGATATATGTAGGCTCTGTATAAAAATTGCTGGCCCTAGCACTTGCTGTTGAATTACTATTTTACCCTTGTCTTGCACTAAGCACAATTTAGTCTTAAGAAAAAGATTAATTCGGTGAATAATGTTTCAAATATGACTTTAAGGTTGATATGAGCTATAGTTATGGAATAACATGTAGAATTGGAGATGATGCATGTAAGGTTTTGGCTCTAAGTGAAAGCTGGTAGAAATAATGCACTTGTATGAAAGTTTCGGTCACTTCACATGAAGCGATGCTATTTTCGCTACGCACACCCCACGTTATTTTATGTGGCAAGCTAAGCTGTCATAGATGATGGCTTGTACGATTTCTTAGTATGAAACGACTTTCACCTCAATATGCATAGCTCTGTACCACGAATCATAAGTTCACTGATCTACTGCATTACACCCGCATAATGAAGCAAGCATTGCACTAATACATACTTTAACTGCATCATGTCATACATATAGATTCCACGAACGAAGAACCACCACCGGTCCAACCGATCGTGACGGAGCCAGAAGAGGAACTGTACCCAGAGCCAGAGGACCAGCAGCAGGAACCCGACTACGCTCCGGAGGAAGCTACTGACCCTAGTGAAGAAGGTAGGCAGGATCATACCCTACCCAGCAAATAAATTATACTTGATGATTACGCATATGCATTAGGAGTTGTTTTGGAACCAATTGCATTAGACTTCCTGGCCACCCTGGCTCTAGCACCTATACATAGAGTTCGTAGGGCGAGTATGCCTAGAAATTTCTAGGTACGAGTAGACACGAGTGTGTGTACTCGTCACGTAGGTGTTTTCAAAATCACAAAAGCTTACAGTTATATCCCTTGTATTTGTTGCTCATGAAGAAAATGGAGACCGGGCGGAGATTTTATTTCAGTGTTTACTATTCATGATGTCGTATCCGGACTCCGCCCGAGTCGTATAAGGCCCGTTCGCTGTTCGCCTGCTGTTCGGCATAATATTGCTAGAGTGCTTATCCGGGATATGGGACCGGAGAAGTCTTTCCTGGGCTCGTCCGAAGCACAGAGACACGTTCCTACCCGCTGGTTGAGAGGAAGGTGGCCCGGGGGAGCTTGGTACTCATGACGGGGAGACCGAGATGTCGGCAGGCTCGTCATGGGGGCACAACCCAGGGGCTAGGCGGGAGTGAATCGAACTTGGGACGAGGCGGGATAAGATTGGGGCTATATGTGGGAACGCGATGGCTAGTAAGCATATACCCCTAGCATGATAGTTATTCCCGGGAATTTAAAAATCGATTCGAATCGCTGATGCCCACCAGGTGTGGGAATGCTGATAATGCACACGGGCAACGTAGTAATTACTTAAACTCTCGGTACCTTAATACTCATGGTTTTTGGAATACTACATGTTTGAGCTGAGTTGTTATCTTGCAAAGACTTACTACTATGTTGGCGATCATAGAGACAATGAAACTTGTTATTTATGTTAATTAAGTTGCTGTTAAAATCTAAAAGCTAAGGATCTACTTGTTAGTAAGCCGCTTCGCGTCAGCCGTAAGCCAAATCCATTAAGACCTACTGAGTAATTAGTACTCAGGGTTTGCCCCCACATTTTGAGCGCAGGTATGGAATTCATGGTGTGCACCTGTGTTGGAGGCGGGGCATGCCCTCATGTAGGATGAAGTGACTAAGTGGCACGAGGACAACATCGGTGGGCTCGATGTTGTACCTCCAATGCAAAACTTTTGGTGATAACATGGTGACCTAAACTTATATTTTCCGCTGCGAGAAACTTTCAAACTTGCTACCGTATAATATTATGTTGGACTGGTATTTTATGTAAAAACTGGTTTGTAAATAATCTACTTTTATGCTATTTAACTGCCTGTGATGATGTTTCTGTTGTGGCTCCATCGTGAGTCGGATGTGTATGATGTCGGTTCCTCTGGGAAAAGGTAATATCGGGAGTCGAATGACTCTCGACGGACGACCGGGTTTAGTTTGGTCTAATTGCACTGCAAGCCAGAGGTGGCAGGTGTGCTTAGCCCGGATTAAATCGGCGGTTCCGCCACAGTTCTGGAAGCGCAAACTCGTGCATTGTATGCTCTTTGTACCCGGTTTCGCAATGGGTCACGAATGGCAATGAAATGGTGAGAAACCAACCAAAACATGAGTTTTGGACCTAAACTAGTGGATAGGGCTTGTTCGTTATGAAAAAACAAGAAATGGTTCTGGAAGCACAAACTCGTTTATTGTATGCTCTTTGATACCAGTTTCGCAATCGTTCACATGCGGCAACGAAATTCCAAGAAACAACCCAAACATGAGTTTTGGACCCAAACTAGTGGATTCGGCATGTTCGTTGCGAAAAAACAAGAAATGGTTCCTGAAGCACAACCTCGTGCATTGTATGCTCTTTGATACCCCTTTTCGCAATGGGTCACGTGCGGCAACGAAATGGCAAGAAACCACGCAAAACATGAGTTTTGGTCCTCAACTTGTAGATTGGGCATGTTCATTACAAAAAAAGAAGAAATGGTTCTGCAATCTCAAACTCGTGTATTGTATGCTCTATTATATCGTTTTTGTAATGGGTCACGTGCGGCAAGAAAATGCCGAGAAACAATCCCAAACATGAGTTTTGGACCTAAACTAGTGGAATGGGCATGTTCGTTGTGAAAAAACAAAAATTGGTTCCGGAAGCAGAAACTTGTGCATTGTTTGCTCTTTGATACCCGTTTTGGCAATGGGTCACGTGCGGCATCGAAATCACGCGAAACCACCCAAAAATGAGTTTTGGACCCAAACTAGTGGACTGGGCATGTTCGTTGCGAAAAAACAAGAAACGGTTCTGGAAGCACAAACTCTTGCATTGTATGCTCTTTGATACCCGTTTTCGCAATGGGTCATGTGCGGCAACGAAGTGGTGAGAAACTACATAAAACATGAGTTTTGCACATAAACTAGTGGAGTGGGCATGTTCGTTATAAAAAAACAATAAACGATTCTGGAAGCACAAACTCGTGCATTGTATGCTCTTTGATACCCGTTTTCACAACGGGTCACGTGCGGTAAGGAATAGGTTAGAAACTACCCAAAACAAGAGTTTTAGACCTAAACTAGTGGATTTGGCATCTTCGTTGTGAAAAAACAAGAAACGGTTCTGGAAGCACAAACTCATGCATTGTATGCTCTTTGATAGCCAATTTCGCAATGGGTCACGTGCGGCAACGAAATGGCGCGAAACCATCCAAAACATGAGTTTTGGACCTAAAGTAGTGCATTGGGCAAGGTCGTTGTGAAAAAACAAGTAATGGTTCCAGAAGCAGAAACTTGTGCATTGTATGCTCTTTGATACCCGTTTTGGCAATGGGTCACGTGCGGCAACGAAATCATGTGAAACCACCCTAAAATGAGTTTTGGACCCAAACTACTGGATTGGGCATGTTCGTTGCGAAAAAACAAGAAACGGTTCTGGAAGCACAAACTCGTGCATTGTATGCTCTTTGATACCCATTTTCGCAATGGTTCACATGTGGCAACGAAGTGGTGAAAAACTACCCAAAACATGAGTTTTGCACATAAACTAGTGGAATGGGCATGTTTGTTGTGAAAAAACAATAAACGATTCTGGAAGCACAAACTCGTGCGTCGTATGCTACTTGATACCGTTTTCATAACAGGTAACGTGAGGCAACGTAATGGATGATATCATCTTTGGTGCCTCGTCTTACTGCCTCGTTACGAAGTTTTCTGAGTATATGTCGAAGGAGTTAGAGATAAGCATGATGGGAGAGTGGTGAGAAAACAAGAAACGGTTCCAGAAGCACAAACTCGTGCATTGTATGATCTTTTATATCCCTTTTCGCAAAGAGTCACGTGCGGCAACTGGTAGGTCAGAAACTACCCAAAACATGAGTTTTGGACATAAACTAAAGGGTTAGGCATGTTCGTTGTAAAAAAACAAGAAACGGTTCTAGAAGCACAAACCCGTGGATTGTATGGTCTTTGATAGCCGTTTTCACAACGGATCACGTGCGGCAACGAAATGGCGTGACCCCACCCAAAACACTAGTTTTTGGCCAAAATGAGTGGATTAGGTATGTTCATTCTGAAAGCACAAAAACTGTTCCGGAAGCACAAACTTGTCCATTGTGCGCTCTTTCATACCCGTTTTCGCAACGGTTCACGTGCGGCAATTAAATGACGCGAAACCACCCAGAACACTTGTTTTAGACCTAAACTAGTGGATTGGGTATGTTCGTTATGCAGAAACAAGACACGGTTCAAGAAGCACAAACTCGTGCATTGTAAGCTCTTTGATACCCGTTCTCACAATGGGTTATGTGCGGCAACGAATAGGTCGGGAACTACCCAATACATGAGTTTTGGGGCTAAACTAGTCGATTTGGCATGTTCGTTGTGAAAATAAAAGAAATCGATCCAGAAGCACAAGCTCCTGCATTGTATGCTCTTTGATATTTGTTTTCGCAATGAGTCATGTGTGGCAACAAATATGTCAGAAACTACCCAAAACATGATTTTTGGACATAAACTAAAGGGTTAGGCATGTTCGTTGTGAAAAAACTAGAAACGGTGCTAGATGCACAAACTCGTGCATTATATGGTCTTCGATACCCGTTTTCACCAAGGGTCACGTGCGGCAACGAATAGGTCAGAAACTACCCAAAACAAGAGTTTTGGATCTAAACTAGTGGATTGGGCATGTTCGTTGTGGAAATAAGAAACAGTTTTAGAAGCAGAAACTCGTGCATCGTATGCTCTTTGATATCTATTTTCGCAATGAGTCACGCGTGGCAACGAATAGGTCAGAAACCCAAAACATGAGTTTTGGACCTAAACTAGTGGATTGGGCATGTTCGTTTTGAAAAAACAAGAAATCGTTCGGGAACCACAAACTTGTGCATTATATGCACTTTGATACCCGTTTTCACAACGGGTCACGTACGGCAATGAAATGGATGATATCGTTTTTGGTGGCTCGTCTCACTCTCTTGATACCAAGTTTTCTGAGCAGATGTGGAAGAAGTTTGAGATGAGCATGATGGGAGAGTTGTGAAAAAAATAAGAAACAGTTCGAAAAGCACAAACTCATTCATTGTATGCTCTTTGACATCGATTTTTCCAACGAGTCACGTGCAGCAACGAGTAGGCTAGAAACTATCCAAAACATGAGTTTGGGACCTAAACTAGTGGATTAGGCATGTTCATTGTGAAAAAATAAGAAACGGTTCTAGAAACACAAACTCGTGCATCGTATGCTACTTTGATACCCGTTTCGCAATCGGTCATGTGAAGCAACGAAATGGCGCAAAACCACCCAAAACATGAGTTTTGGACCTAAACTAGTGGATTGGGCATGTTTGTTGTGAAAAAACAACAAACGGTTCTGGAAGCACAAACTCGTGCATCGTATGCTACCTGATACCCGTTTTCGTAACAGGTAACGTGCGGCAACGAAATGGATGATATCATCTTTGGTGCCTCGTCTCACTTTGTTGTTACGAAGTTTTCTAAGCAGATGTCGAAGGAGTTTGAGATGAGCATGATGGGAGAGTGGTGAGAAAGCAAGAAATAGTTCCAGAAGCAGAAACTCGTGCATTGTTTGCTCTTTTATATCCATTTTCGCAACGAGTCACGTGCGGCAACGAGTAGGTCAGAAATTACCCAAAACATAAGTTTTGTACATAAACTAATGGGTTAGGCATGTTCGTTGTGAAAAAAAGTAGAAACGGTTATAGAAGCACAAACTCGTGCATTGTAAGCACTTTGATAGCCGTCTTCACAACGGGTCACGTGCGGCAACCAAATGGCATGAAACCACCCAAAACACTAGTTTTCAACCAAAACTAGTGGATTAGGCATGTTCGTTGCGAAAGAACAAGAAACGGTTCTGGAAGCACAAACTCGTGAATTGTGCGCTTTGATAGTCCTTTTCACAACGGGTCACGTGCGGCAATGAATAGGTCGGAAAGTACCCAAAACATAAGTTTTGGACCAAAACTTGTGGATTGGACATGTTTGTTGCGAAAAACAAGAAGAAACTTGTGCATTGTATGCTCTTTGATACCCGTTTTGGCAATGGGTCACGTGAGGCAATGAAATCACACGAAACCACCCTAAAGTGAGTTTTGGACCCAAATTAGTGGATTGAGCATGTTCGTTGCGAAAAAATAAAAAACGGTTCTGGAAGCACAAACCCGTGCATTGTATGCTCGTTGATACCCGTTTTCGCAATGGGTCACGTGCGGCAACAAAGTGGTGAGAAACCACCCAAAACATGAGTTTTGCACATAAACTAGTGGAACAGGCATGTTCGTTAAAAAAAGCAAGAAACGATTCTGGAAGCACAAACTCGTGCATTGTATGCTCTTTGATACCCGTTTTCACAACGGGTCACGTGCGGCAGGGAATAGGTTAGAAACTACACAAAACATTAGTTTTAGACCTAAACTTGTGGATTTGGCTTGTTCGTTGTGAAAAAACAAGAAACGGTTCAGGAAGCACAAACTCATGCATTGTATGCTCTTTGATACCCGTTTTCACAACGGATCACGTGCGGCAAGGAATAGGTTAGAAACTACACAAAACATGAGTTTTAGACCTAAACTTGTGGATTTGGCATGTTCGTTGTGAAAAAACAAGAAACGGTTCCGGAAGCACAAACTCATGCATTGTATGCTCTTTGATTCCCAATTTCGCAATGGGTCACATGCGGCAACGAAATGGCGCGAAACCATCCAAAACTTGTGTTTTGGACCTAAAGTAGTGGATTGGGCATGGTCGTTGTGAAAAAACAAGTAATGGTTTCGGAAGCAGAAACTTGTGACCCGTTTTGGCAATGGGTCACGTGCGGCAACAAAATGACGCGAAACCACCCTAAAATGAGTTTTGGACCCAAACTACTGGATTCGGCTTGTTCGTTGCGAAAAACAAGAAACGGTTCTGGAAGCACAAAGTCGTGCATTGTATGCTCTTTGATACCCGGTTTCACAATGGGTCACGTGTGGCAACAAAATGGTGAGAGACCACCCAAAACATGAGTTTTGGACCTAAACTAGTGGATAGGGCTTGTTCGTTATGAAAAAACAAGAAATGGTTCCGGAAGCACAAACTCATTTATTCTATGATCTTTGTTACCATTTTCGCAATCGTCCACATGCGGCAACGAAATTCTAAGAAACAACCCAAACATGAGTTTTGGACCCAAACTAGTGGATTGGGCATGTTCGTTGCGAAAAAACAAGAAATGGTTCCTGAAGCACAACCTCGTGAATTGTATGCACTTTCATACCCATTTTCGCAATGGGTCACGTGCGGCAACGAAATGGCAAGAAGCCACGCAAAACATGAGTTTTGGACCTCAACTACTAGATTGGGCATGTTCATTACAAAAAAAGAAGAAATTGTTCCGGAATCTCAAACTCGTGTAACGTATGCTCTTTGATATCATTTTCGTAATGGGTCACGTGCGGCAACAAAATGCCGAGAAACTAGAGTAATGGGCATGTTCGTTGTGAAAAAACAAAAATTGGTTCCGGAAGCAGAAACTTGTGCATTGTATGCTCTTTGATACCCGTTTTGGCAATGGGTCACGTGCGGCAACGAAATCACGCGAAACCACACAAAAATGTGTTTTGGACCCAAACTACTGGATTGGGCATGTTCGTTGCGAAAAAACAAGATACGGTTCTGGAAGCACAAACTCGTGTATTGTATGCTCTTTGATACCCGTTTTCGCAATGGGTCATGTACGGCAACGGAGTGGTAAGAAACCACCCAAACACATGAGTTTTGCACGTAAACTAGTGGAATGGGCTTGTTCGTTAAAAAAAGCAAGAAACGATTCTGGAAGCACAAACTCGTGCATTGTATGCTCTTTGATACCCGGTTTCGCAATGGGTCACGTGTGGCAACGAAATGGTGAGAAACCACCCAAAACATGAGTTTTGGACCTAAACTGGTGGAAAGGGCTTGTTCGTTATGAAAAAACAAGAAATGGTTCCGGAAGCACAAACTCATTTATTGTATGCTCTTTGTTACCATTTTCGCAATCGTCCACATGCGGCAACGAAATTCCAGGAACCAACCCAAACATGAGTTTTGGACCCAAACTAGTGGATTGGGCATGTTCGTTGCGAAAAAACAAAAAATGGTTCCTGAAGAACAACCTCGTGCATTGTATGCTTTTTCATACCCGTTTACGCAAAGGGTCACGTGCGGCAACGAAAATGCAAGAAACCACGCAAAACATGAGTTTTGGACCGCAACTAGTAGATTGGGCATGTTCATTACAAAAAAAGAAGAAATTGTTCCGGAATCTCAAACTCGTGTAACGTATGCTCTTTGATATCATTTTCGTAATGGGTCACGTGCGGCAACAAAATGCCGAGAAACTAGAGTAATGGGCATGTTCGTTGTGAAAAAACAAAAATTGGTTCCGAAAGCAGAAACTTGTGCATTGTATGCTCTTTGATACCCGTTTTGGCAATGGGTCACGTGCGGCAACGAAATCACGCGAAACCACACAAAAATGTGTTTTGGACCCAAACTACTGGATTGGGCATGTTCGTTGCGAAAAAACAAGATACGGTTCTGGAAGCACAAACTCGTGTATTGTATGCTCTTTGATACCCGTTTTCGCAATGGGTCATGTACGGCAACGGAGTGGTAAGAAACCACCCAAACACATGAGTTTTGCACGTAAACTAGTGGAATGGGCTTGTTCGTTAAAAAAAGCAAGAAACGATTCTGGAAGCACAAACTCGTGCATTGTATGCTCTTTGATACCCGGTTTCGCAATGGGTCACGTGTGGCAACGAAATGGTGAGAAACCACCCAAAACATGAGTTTTGGACCTAAACTGGTGGAAAGGGCTTGTTCGTTATGAAAAAACAAGAAATGGTTCCGGAAGCACAAACTCATTTATTGTATGCTCTTTGTTACCATTTTCGCAATCGTTCACTTGCGGCAACGAAATTCCAGGAACCAACCCAAACATGAGTTTTGGACCCAAACTAGTGGATTGGGCATGTTCGTTGCGAAAAAACAAAAAATGGTTCCTGAAGAACAACCTCGTGCATTGTATGCTTTTTCATACCCGTTTACGCAAAGGGTCACGTGCGGCAACGAAAATGCAAGAAACCACGCAAAACATGAGTTTTGGACCGCAACTAGTAGATTGGGCATGTTCATTACAAAAAAAGAAGAAATTGTTCCGGAATCTCAAACTCGTGTAACGTATGCTCTTTGATATCATTTTCGTAATGGGTCACGTGCGGCAACAAAATGCCGAGAAACTAGAGTAATGGGCATGTTCGTTGTGAAAAAACAAAAATTGGTTCCGAAAGCAGAAACTTGTGCATTGTATGCTCTTTGATACCCGTTTTGGCAATGGGTCACGTGCGGCAACGAAATCACGCGAAACCACACAAAAATGTGTTTTGGACCCAAACTACTGGATTGGGCATGTTCGTTGCGAAAAAACAAGATACGGTTCTGGAAGCACAAACTCGTGTATTGTATGCTCTTTGATACCCGTTTTCGCAATGGGTCATGTACGGCAACGGAGTGGTAAGAAACCACCCAAACACATGAGTTTTGCACGTAAACTAGTGGAATGGGCTTGTTCGTTAAAAAAAGCAAGAAACGATTCTGGAAGCACAAACTCGTGCATTGTATGCTCTTTGATACCCGGTTTCGCAATGGGTCACGTGTGGCAACGAAATGGTGAGAAACCACCCAAAACATGAGTTTTGGACCTAAACTGGTGGATAGGGCTTGTTCGTTATGAAAAAACAAGAAATGGTTCCGGAAGCACAAACTCATTTATTGTATGCTCTTTGTTACCATTTTCGCAATCGTTCACTTGCGGCAACGAAATTCCAGGAACCAACCCAAACATGAGTTTTGGACCCAAACTAGTGGATTGGGCATGTTCGTTGCGAAAAAGCAAAAAATGGTTCCTGAAGAACAACCTCGTGCATTGTATGCTTTTTCATACCCGTTTACGCAAAGGGTCACGTGCGGCAACGAAAATGCAAGAAACCACGCAAAACATGAGTTTTGGACCGCAACTAGTAGATTGGGCATGTTCATTACAAAAAAAAGAAGAAATTGTTCCGGAATCTCAAACTCGTGTAATGTATGCTCTTTGATATCGTTTTCGTAATGGGTCACATGCGGCAACAAAATACCAAGAAACTAGTGGAATGGGCATGTTCGTTGTGAAAAAACAAAAATTGGTTCCGGAAGCAGAAACTTGTGCATTGTTTGCTCTTTGATACCCGTTTTGGCAATGGGTCACGTGCGGCAACGAAATCTCACGAAACCACGCAAAAATGAGTTTTGGACCCAAACTACTGGAATGGGCATGTTCGTTGCGAAAAAACAAGATACGGTTCTCGAAGCACAAACTCGTGCATTGTATGCTCTTTGATACCCGTTTTCGCAATGGGTCATGTACGGCAACGGAGTGGTGAGAAACCACCCAAAACATGAGTTTTGCACATATACTAGTGAAATGGGCATGTTCGTTAAAAAAACAAGAAACGATTCTGGAAGCACAAACTCGTGCATTGTATGCTCTTCGATACCCGTTTTCACAACGGGTCACGTGCGGCAAGGAATAGGTTAGAAACTACACAAAACAAGAGTTTTATACCTAAACTTGTGGTTTTGGCATGTTCGTTGTGAAAAAACAAGATACGGTTCTGGAAGCACAAACTTGTGCATTGTATGCTCTTTGATACCCGTTTTCGCAATGGGTCATGTGTGGCAATGAAGTGGTGAGAAACTACATAAAACATGAGTTTTGCACATAAACTAGTGGAGTGGGCATGCTCGTTACAAAAAAACAAGAAACGATCTGGAAGCACAAACTCGTGCATTGTATGCTCTTTGATACCTGTTTTCACAACGGGTCACGTGCGGCAAGGAATAGGTTAGAAACTACCCAAAACAAGGGTTTTATACCTAAACTAGTGGATTTGGCATGATCGTTGTGAAAAAACAACAAACGGTTCCGGAAGCAAAACTCATGCATTGTATGCTCTTTGATACCCAATTTCGCAATGGGTTATGTGCGGCAACGAAATGGCCTGAAACCATGCAAAATATGAGTTTTGGACATAAAGTAGTGGATTGGGCATGGTCAATGTGAAAAAACAAGTAATGGTTTCGGATGCAGAAACTTATGCATTGTATGCTATTCGATACCCATTTTGGCAATGGGTCATGTGCGGCAACGAAATCACGTGAAACCACCCTAAAATGAGTTTCGGACCCAAACTAGTGGATTGGGCATTTTCGTTGCGAAAAAACAAGACACGGTTCTGCAAGCACAAACTCGTGCGTTGTATGCTCTTTGATACCCGGTTTCGCAATGGGTCACGTGTGGCAACGAAATGGTGAGAAACCACCCAAAACATGAGTTTTGGACCTAAAGTAGTGGATAGGGCTTGTTCGTTATGAAAAAACTAGAAATGGTTCCGGAAGCACAAACTTGTTTATTGTATGCTCTATGATACCATTTTCGCAATCGTTCACGTGCGGCAACGAAATTCCAAGAAACAACCCAAACATGAGTTTTGGACCCAAACTAGTGGATTGGGCATGTTCGTTGCGAAAAAACAAGAAATGGTTCCTGAAGCACAACCTCGTGCATTGTATGCTCGTTGATACGCGTTTTCGCAAAGGGTCACGTGCGGCAACGAAGTGGTGAGAAACCACCCAAAACATGAGTTTTGCACATAAACTAGTGGATTGGGCATGTTCTATAAAAAAACAAGAAATGATTCTGGAAGCACAAACTCGTGCATTGTATGCTCTTTGATACCCGTTTTCGCAATGGGTCACGTGCGGCAACGAAGTGGTGAGAAACCACCCAAAACATGAGTTTTGGACCCAAACTAGTGGATTGGGCATGTTCGTTGCGAAAAAACAACAAATGGTTCCTGAAGCACAACCTCGTGCAATGTATGCTCTCTGATACCCGTTTTCGCAATGGGTCACGTGCGGCAATGAAATGGCGAGAAACCACGCAAAACATGAGTTTTGGACCTCAACTAGTAGATTGGGCATGTTCATTACAAAAAAAGAATAAATGGTTCCAGAATCTCAAACTCGTGAATTGTATGCTCTTTGATATCGTTTTCGTAATGGGTCACGTGTGGCAACAAAAAGTCGAGAAACAATCCCCAACATGAGTTTTGGACCTAAACTAGTCGAATGGGCATGTTCGTTGTGAAAAATCAAAATTTGGTTCCGAAAGCAGAAACTTGTGCATTGTATGTTATTTGATACCCGTTTTGGCAATGGGTCACGTGCGGCAACGAAAGCACGCGAGACCACCCAAAAATGAGTTTTGAACCCAAACTAGTGGATTGGTCATGCTCGTTGCGAAAAAACAAGAAATGGTTCTAGAAGCACAAACTCGTGCATTGTATGCTCTTTGATATCCGTTTTCACAACGGGTCATGTGCGGCAAGGAATGGGTTAGAAACTACCCAAAACCTGAGTTTTAGACCTAACATTGTGGATTTGGCATGTTCGTTGTGAAAAAAGAAGAAATGGTTCCAGAAGCACAAACCCATGCATTGTATGCTCTTTGATACATAATTTCGCAATGGGTAACGTGCGGCAACGAAATGGCGCGAAACCATCCAAAACATGAGTTTTGGACCTAAAGTAGTGGATTGGGCATGGTCGTTGTGGAAAACAAGTAATGGTTTCGGAAGCAGAGACTTGTGCATTGTATGCTCTTTGATACCCGTTTTGGCAATGGGTCATGTGCGGCAACGAAATCACGCGAAACCACCCTAAAACCAGTTTTGGACCCAAACTACTGGATTGGCCATGTTCGTTGCGAAAAAATAAGAAACGGTTCTAGAAGCACAAACTCGTGTATTGTATGCTCTTTGATACCTGTTTTCACAATGGGTCACGTGCGGCAACGGAGTGGTGAGAAACCACCCAAAACATGAGATTTGCACATAAACTAGTGGAATGGGCATGTTCGTCAAAAAATAAAAGAAATGATTCTGGAAGCACAAACTCGTGCATTTTATGCTCTTTGATACTCGTTTTCACAAAGGGTCACGCGCGGCGAGGAATATGTTCGAAACTACCGAAAACATCAGTTTTAGATCTAAACTTGTGGATTTGTCATGTTCGTTGTGAAAAAACAAGAAACGGTTCCGGAAGCACAAACTCATGCATTGTATACTCTTTGATACCCACTTTCGCAATGGGTGATGTGCGGCAACGTAATGGAGCGAAACCATCCAAAACATGAGTTTTGGACCTAAAGTAGTGGATTGGGCATGGTCGTTGTGAAAAAACAAGTAATGGTTCCGGAAGCAGAAACTTGTGCATTGTGTGCTCTTTGATACCCGTTTTGGCAATGGGTCACGTGCGGCAACGAAATCACGCGAAACCACCCGAAAACGAGTTTTGGACCCAAATTAGTGGATTGGGCATGTTCGTTGCGAAAAAACAATAAACGGTTCTGGAAGCACAAACTCGTGCATTGTATGCTCTTTGATACCCGATTTCGCAATGGGTCAAGTGCGGCAACGGAGTGGTGAGAAACTACCCAAAACATGAGTTTTGCACATAAACTAGTGGAATGGGTATGTTCATTACAATAAAACAAGAAATGATTCTGGAAGCACAAACTCGTGCATTGTATGCTCTTTGATACCCGTTTCACAACTGGTCACGTGCGGCAAGGAATAGGTTAGAAACTACACAAAACAAGGGTTTTAGACCTAAAGTAGTGGATTTGGCATGTTCATTGTGAAAAAACAAGAAACGGTTCCGGAAGCAAAACTCATGCATTCTATGCTCTCTGATACCCAATTTCGCAAAGGGTCACGTGCGGCAACGAAATGCCGCGAAACTTTCCAAAACATGAGTTTCGGACCCAAAGTAGTGGATTGGGCATGGTCGCTGTGAAAAAACAAGTAATGGTTCCGGAAGCAGAAGCTTGTGCATTGTGTGCTCTTAGATACCCGTTTTGGCAATGGGTCACGTGTGGCAACGAAATCACGCGAAACCAACCTAAAACGAGTTTTGGACCCAAACTACTGGAGTCGGCATGTTCGTTGCGAAAAAAACAATAAACGGTTCTGGAGGCACAAACTCGTGCATTGTATGCTCTTTGATACCCGTTTTCGCAATGGGTCACGTGCGGCAACGAAATGGCGCGAAACCATCCAAAACATTAGTTTTGGACCTAAAGCAGTGGATTGGGCATGGTCGTTGTGAAAAAACAAGTAATGGTTTCGGAAGCAGAAACTTGTGCATTGTATGCTATTTGAAACCTATTTTGGCAGTGGCTCACGTGCGGAAACGAAATAACACGAAACCACCCTAAAATGAGTCTTGGACCCAAACTAGTGGATTGGGCATGTTCGTTGCGAAAAAACAAGAAACAGTTCTAGAAGCACAAACTCGTGCATTTTATGCTCTTTGATACCCGTTTTCGCAATGGGTCATGCGCGGCAACGAAGTGGTGGGAAACCACCCAAAACATGAGTTTTGCACATAAACTAGTGGATGGGGCATGTTCATTAAAAAAAACAAGAAACGATTCTGGAAGCACAAACTCGTGCATTTTATGCTCTTTGATACTCGTTTTCACAAAGGGTCACGTGCGGCGAGGAATATGTTAGAAACTACCCAAAACATGAGTTTTAGATCTAAACTTGTGGATTTGACATGTTCGTTGTGAAAAAACAAGAAACGGTTCCGGAAGCACACACTCATGCATTGTATACTCTTTGATACCCAATTTCGCTATGGGTCATGTGCGGCAACGAAATGGCGCGAAACCATCCAAAACATGAGTTTTGGACCTAAAGTAGTGGATTGGCCATGGTCGCTGTGAAAAAACAAGTAAAGGTTTCAGAAGGAGAAACTTCTGCATTGTATGCTCTTTGATACCCAATTTCACAATGGGTCACGTACGGCAACGAAATGGCGCGAAACCACCCAAAAATGAGTTTTGGACCTAAAGTTGTGGCTTGGGCATGGTCGTTGTGAAAAAATGAGTAATGGTTTCGGAAGCAGAAACTTGTGCATTGTATGCTCTTTGATACCCGTTTTGGCAATGGGTCACGTGCGGCAATGAAATCACCCGAAACCACCCAAAAATGAGTTTTGGACCCAAACTAGTGGATTGGGCATGTTCGTTGGGAAAAAACAAGAAACGGTTCTAGAAGCACAAACTCGTGCATTGTATGCTCTTTGATACCCAGTTTCGCAATGGGTCACGTGTGGCAACGAAATGGTGAGAAACCACCCAAAACATGAGTTTTGGACCTAAACTAGTTGATAGGGCTTGTTCGTTATGAAAAAACAAGAAATGGTTCTGGAAGCCCAAACTCGTTTATTGTATGCTCTTTGATACAATTTTCGCAATCGTTCACATGCGGCAACGAAATTCCAAGAAACAACCCAAACATGAGTTTTGGACCCAAACTAGTGGATTGGGCATGTTCGTTGCGAAAAAACAAGAAATGGTTCCTAAAGCACAACCTCGTGCATTGTATGCTCTTTGATACCCGTTTTCGCAATGGGTCACGTGCGGCAACGAAATGGCAAGAAACCATGCAAAACATTAGTTTTGGACCTCAACTAGTAGATTGGGCATGTTCATTACAAAAAAAGAAGAAATGGTTCCGGAATATCAAACTCGTGTATTGTATGCTCTTTGAAATCGTTTTCGTAATGGGTCACGTGCGGCGACAAAATGCTGAGAACCAATCCCAAACATGAGTTTTGGACCTAAACTAGTGGAATGGGAATGTTCGTTGTGAAAAAACAAAAATTGGTTCTAGAAGCAAAAATGGTGCATTGTATGCTCTTTGATACCCGTTTTGGCAATGGGTCACGTGCGGCAACGAAATCACGCGAAACCACGCAAAAATGAGTTTTGGACCCAAACTACTGGATTGGGCAAGTTCGTTGCGAAAAAACAAGAAACGGTTCTGGAAGCACAAACTCGTGCATTGTATGCTCTTTGTTACCCGTTTTCGCAATGGGTCACGTGCGGCAACGAAGTGGTGGGAAACCACCCAAAACATAAGTTTTGCACATAAACTAGTGGAATGCGCATGTTCGTTAAAAAAAACAAGAAATGATTCTGGAAGCACAAACCCGTGCATTGTATGCTCTTTGATACCCGTTTTCACAATGGGTCATGTGCGGCAAGGAATAGGTTAGAAACTAACCAAAACATGAGTTTTAGACCTAAACTTGTGGATTTGGCATGTTCGTTGTGAAAAAACAAGAAACGGTTCCGGAAACACAAACCCATGCATTGTATGCTCTTTGATACCCAATATCGCAATGGGTCACGTGCGGCAACGAAATGGCGCGAAACCATCCAAAACATGAGTTTTGGACCTAAACTTGCGCATTGGGCATGGTCGTTGTGAAAAAACAAGTAAAGGTTCCGGAAGCAGAAACTTGTGCATTGTATGCTCTTTGATACCCGTTTTGGCAATGGGTCACGTGCGGCAACGAAATCACGCGAAACCACCCTAAAACGAGTTTTTGACCCAAACTACTGGATTGGGCATGTTCGTTGCGAAAAAACAATAAACGGTTCTAGAAGCACAAACTCGTGCATTGTATGCTCTTTGATACCCGTTTTCGTAAAGGGTCACGTGCGACAACGAAGTTGTGAGAAACCACCCAAAACATGAGTTTTGCACATAAACTAGTGGAATGGGATGTTCGTTAAAAAAAACAAGAAATGATTCTGGAAGCACAAAATCGTGCATTGTATGCTCTTTGATACCCAATTTCGCAATGGTTCACGTGCGGCAACGAAATGGCACGAAACCATCCAAAACATGAGTTTTGGACCTAAACTTGTGGATTGGGCATGGTCATTGTGAAAAAACAAGTAAAGGTTCTGGAAGCAGAAACTTGTGCATTGTATGCTCTTTGATACCCGTTTTGGCAATGGGTCACGTGCGGCAACGAAATCACGCAAAACCACGCAAAAATGAGTTTTGGTCCCAAACTACTGGATTGGGCATGTTCGTTGCGAAAAAATAAGAAACGGTTCTTGAAGCACAAACTCGTGCATTGTATGCTCTTTGATACCCGTTTTCGCAATATGTCATGTGCGGCAACGAAGTGGTGAGAAACTGCATAAAACATCGGTTTTGCACATAAAATAGCGGTGTGGGCATGTACGTTACAAAAAAACAAGAAACGATTCTGGAAGCACAAAATCAAGCATTGTATGCTCTTTGATACCCGTTTTCACAACGGGTCACGTGCGGCAAGGAATAGGTTAGAAACTACTAAAAACAAGAGTTTCAGACCAAAACTAGTGGATTTGGAATGTTCGTTGTAAAAAACAAGCAACGGTTCCGGAAGCACAAACTCATGCATTGTATGCTCTTTGATACCCAATTTCGCAATGGGTCACGTGCGGCAATGAAGTGGTGAGAAACCACCCAAAACATGAGTTTTGCACATAAACTAGTGGAATGGGCATGTTCGTTAAAAAAAACAAGAAATGATTCTGGAAGCACAAACTCGTGCATTGTATGCTCTTTGATACCCGATTTCACTACATGTCATGTGCGGCAAGGAATAGGTTAGAAACTAAACAAAACATGAGTTTTAGACCTAAACTTGTGGATTTGGCATGTTAGTTGTGAAAAAACAAGAAACGGTTTCGGAAGCACAAACTCATGCATTGTATGCTCTTTGATACCAAATTTCGCAATGGGTCACGTGCGGCAACGAAATGGCGCGAAACCATCCAAAACATGAGTTTTGGACCTAAACTTGCGGATTGGGCATGGTCGTTATGAAAAAACAAGTAAAGGTTCCGGAAGCAGAAACTTGTGCATTGTATGCTCTTTGATTCCCGTTTTGGAAATGGGTCACGTGCGGCAACGAAATCACGCGAAACCACGCAAAAATGAGTTTTGGACCCAAACTTCAGGATTGGGCATGTTCGTTGCGCAAAAACAAGAAACGGTTCAGGAAGCAGAAACTCGTGCATTGTATGCTCTTTGATACCCGTTTTCGCAATGGGTCACGTGCGGCAACGCAGTGGTGAGAAACCACCCAAAACATGAGTTTTGCACATAAACTAGTGGAATGGGCATGTTCGTTAAGAAAAACAAGAAACGATTCTGGAAGCACAAACTCGTGCATTGTTTTCTCTTCGATACCCGTTTTCACAATGGGTCATGTGCGGCAAGGAATAGGTTAGAAACTACCCAAAAAGTGAGTTTTAGACCTAAACTTGTAGATTTGGCATGTTCGTTGTGAAAAAAGAAGAAACGCTTCCGGAAGCACAAACTCATGCATTGTATGCTCTTTGATACATAATTTCGCAATTGGTAACGTGCGGCAACGAAATGGCGCGAAACCATCCAAAACATGAGTTTTGGACATAAAGTAGTGCATTGGGCATGATCGTTGTGAAAAAACAAATAATGGTTTCGGAAGCAGAACCTTGTGCATTGTATGCTCTTTGATACCCGTTTTGGCAATGGGTCACGTGCGACAACGAAATCACGCGAAACCAACCTAAAACGAGTTTTGGACCCAAACTACTAGATTGGCCATGTTCGTTACGAAAAAACAAGAAACGGTTCTAGAAGCACAAACTCGTGTATTGTATGCTCTTTGATACCCATTTTCGCAATGGGTCACGTGCGCCAACGAAGTGGTGAGAAACCACCCAAAACATGAGTTTTGCACATAAACTAGTGGAATGGGCATGTTCGTTAAAAAAAACAAGAAACGATTCTAGAAGCACAAACTCGTGCATTGTATGCTCTTCGATACCCGTTTTCACAACGGGTCATCTGCGGCAAGGAATAGGTTAGAAACTACCCAAAACATGAGTTTTAGACATAAACTTGTGGATTTGGCATGTTCGTTGTGAAAAAACAAGAAACGGTTTCGGAAGCACAAACTCATGCATTGTATGCTCTTTGATACCCAAAATCGCAATGGGTCACGTGCGGCAACGAAATGGCGCGAAACCATCCAAAACATGAATTTTGGACCTAAACTTGCGGATTGGGCATGGTCGTTGTGAAAAAACAAGTAAAGGTTCCGGAAGCAGAAACTTGTGCAGTGTATGCTCTTTGATACCCGTTTTGGCAATGGGTCACGTGCGGCAACGAAATCACGCGAAACCACGCAAAAATGAGTTTTGGACCCAAACTACTGGATTGGGCATGTTCGTTGCGAAAAAACAAGAAACGGTTCAGGAAGCACAAACTCATGCATTGTATGCTCTTTGATACCCGTTTTGGCAATGGGTCACGTGCGGCAACGAAATCACGCGAAAGCACGCAAAAATGAGTTTTGGTCCCAAACTACTGGATTGGGCATGTTCGTTGCGAAAAGATAAGAAACGGTTCTTGAAGCACAAACTCGTGCATTGTATGCCCTTTGGTACCCGTTTTTGCAATATGTCATGTGCGGCAACGAAGTGGTAGAAACTACATAAAACATCAGTTTTGCACATAAAATAGCGGAGTGGGCATGTACGTTACAAAAAAACAAGAAACGATTCTGGAAGCACAAAATCGAGCATTGTATGCTCTTTGATACCCGTTTTCACAACGGGTCACGTGCGGCAAGGAATAGGTTAGAAACTACTCGAAACAAAAGTTTCAGACCAAAACTAGTGGATTTAGAATGTTCGTTGTGAAAAAACAAGCAACGGTTCCGGAAGCACAAACTCATGCATTATATGCTCTTTGATACCCAAATTCGCAATGGGTCACGTGCGGCAATGAAGTGGTGAAAAACCACCCAAAACATGAGTTTTGCACATAAACTAGTGGAATGGGCATGTTCGTTAAAAAAACAAGAAATGATTCTGGAAGCACAAACTCGTGCATTGTATGCTCTTTGATACCCGATTTCACTACATGTCATGTGCGGCAAGGAATAGGTTAGAAACTAAACAAAACATGAGTTTTAGACCTAAACTTGTGGATTTGGCATGTTCGTTGTGAAAAAACAAGTAAAGGTTCCGGAATCAGAAACTTGTGCATTGTATGCTCTTTGATTCCCGTTTTGGCAATGGGTCACGTACGGCAACGAAATCACGCGAAACCACGCAAAAATGAGTTTTGGACCCAAACTACTGGATTGGGCATGTTCGTTGCGAAAAAACAAGAAACGGTTCAGGAAGCACAAACTCGTGCATTGTATGCTCTTTGATACCCGTTTTCACAATGGGTCACGTGCGGCAACGAAGTGGTGAGAAACCACCCAAAACATGAGGTTTGCACATAAACTATTGGAATGGGCATGTTCGTTAAGAAAAACAAGACACGATTCTGGAAGCACAAACTCGTGCATTGTTTGCTCTTCGATACCCGTTTTCACAATGGGTCATGTGCGGCAAGGAATAGGTTAGAAACTACCCAAAACATGAGTTTTAGACCAAAACTTGTGGATTTGGCTTGTTCGTTGTGAAAAAACAAGAAACTGTTCCGGAAGCACAAACTCATGCATTGTATGCTCTTTGATACATAATTTCGCAATGGGTCACGTGCGGCAACGAAATTGCGCGAAACCATCCAAAACATGAGTTTTGGACCTAAACTTGCGGATTGGGCATGGTCGTTGTGAAAAAACAAGTAAAGGTTCCGGAAGCAGAAACTTGTGCACTGTATGCTCTTTGATTCCCGTTTTGGCAATGGGTCACGTGCGGCAACGAAATCACGCGAAACCACCCTAAAACGAGTTTTGGACCCAAACTACTGGATTGGCCATGTTCGTTGCGAAAAAACAAGAAACGGTTCTAGAAGCACAAACTCGTGTATTGTATGCTCTTTGATACCCGTTTTCGCAATGGGTCACGTGCGCCAACGAAGTGGTGAGAAACCACCCAAAACATGAGTTTTGCACATAAACTAGTGGAAAGGGCATGTTCGTTAAAAAAAACAAGAAACGATTCTAGAAGCACAAACTCGTGCATTGTATGCTCTTCGATACCAGTTTTCACAACGGGTCATGTGCGGCAAGGAATAGGTTAGAAACTACCCAAAACATGAGTTTTAGACCTAACCTTGTGGATTTGGCATGTTCGTTGTGAAAAAACAAGAAACGGTTTCGGAAGCACAAACTCATGCATTGTATGCTCTTTGATACCCAATATCGCAATGGGTCACGTGCGGCAACGAAATGGCGCGAAACCATCCAAAACATTAGTTTTGGACCTAAACTTGCGGATTGGGCATGGTCGTTGTGAAAAAACAAGTAAAGGTTCCGGAAGCAGAAACTTGTGCATTGTATGCTCTTTGATTCCAGTTTTGGCAATGGGTCACGTGCGGCAACGAAATCACGCGAGACCACGCAAAAATGAGTTTTGGGCCCAAACTACTGGATTGGGCATGTTTGTTGCGAAAAAACAAGAAACGGTTCTAGAAGCACAAACTCGTGCATTGTATGCTCTTTGATACCCGTTTTCGCAATGGGTCACGTGCGGCAACGAAGTGGTGAGAAACCACCCAAAACATGAGTTTTGCACATAAACTAGTGGAATGGGCATGTTCGTTAAAAAACAAGAAACGATTCTGGAAGCACAAACTCGTGCATTGTTTGCTCTTCGATACCCGTTTTCACAACGGGTCATGTGCGGCAAGGAATTAGAAACTACCCAAAACATGAGTTTTGGACCTAAACTTGCGGATTGGGCATGGTCGTTGTGAAAAAACAAGTAAAGGTTCCGGAAGCAGAAACTTGTGCACTGTATGCTCTTTGATTCCCGTTTTGGCAATGGGTCACGTGCGGCAACGAAATCACGCGAAACCACGCAAAAATGAGTTTTGGACCCAAACTATTGGATTGGCCATGTTCGTTGCGAAAAAACAAGAAACGGTTCAGGAAGCACAAACTCGTGCATTGTATGCTCTTTGATACCCGTTTTCGCAATGGGTCACGTGCGGCAACGAAGTGGTGAGAAACCACCCAAAACATGAGTTTTGCACATAAACTAGTGGAATGGGCATGTTCGTTAATAAAAACAAGAAACGATTCTGGAAGCACAAACTCGTGCATTGTTTGCTCTTCGATACCCGTTTTCACAACGGGTCATGTGCGGCAAGGAATATGTTAGAAACTTCCCAAAACATGAGTTTTAGACCTAAACTTGTGGATTTGGCATGTTCGTTGTGAAAAAACAAGAAACGGTTCCAGAAGCACAAACTCATGCGTTGTATGCTCTTTGATACATAATTTCGCAATGGGTCACGTGCGGCAACGAAATTGCGCGAAACCATCCAAAACCTGAGTTTTGGACCTAAACTTGCGGATTGGGCTTGGTCGTTGTGAAAAAACAAGGAAAGGTTCCGGAAGCAGAAACTTGTGCATTGTATGCTCTTTGATTCCCGTTTTGGAAATGGGTCACGTGCGGCAACGTAATCACGTGAAACCACGCAAAAATGAGTTTTGGACCCAAACTTCTGGATTGGGCAAGTTCGTTGTGAAAAAACAAGAAACGGTTCAGGAAGCACAAACTCGTGCATTGTATGCTCTTTGATACACATTTTCGCAATGGGTCACAAGCGGCAACGAAGTGGTGAGAAACCACCCAAAACATGAGTTTTCCACATAAACTAGTGGAATGGGCATGTTCGTTAATAAAAACAAGAAACGATTCTGGAAGCACAAACTCGTGCATTGTTTGCTCTTCGATACCCGTTTTCACAATGGGTCATGTGCGGCAAGGAATATGTTAGAAACTTCCCAAAACATGAGTTTTAGACCCAAACTTGTGGATTTGGCATGTTCGTTGTGAAAAAACAAGAAACGGTTCCGGAAGCACAAACTAATGCATTGTATGCTCTTTGATACGTAATTTCGCCATGGGTCACGTGCGGCAACGAAATGGCGCGAAACCATCCAAAACATGAGTTTTGGACCTAAAGTAGTGGATTGGGCATCGTCGTAGTGAAAAAAGAAGTAATGGTTCCAGAAGCAGAAACATGTGCTTTGTAAGCTCTTTGATCCCCGTTTTGGCAATGGGTCACGTGCGGCAACGAAATCACGCGAAACCAACCAAAAATGAGTTTCGGACCCAAACTTCGGGATTGGGCATGTTCGTTGCGAAAAAACAAGAAACGGTTCTAGAAGCACAAACTCGTGTATTGTATGCTCATTGATACCCGTTTTCGCAATGGGTCACGTGCCCCAACGAAGTGGTGAGAAACCACCCAAAACATGAGTTTTGCACATAAACTAGTGGAATGGGCATGTTCGTTAAAAAAAACAAGAAACGATTCTAGAAGCACAAACTCGTGCATTGTATGCTCTTCGATACCCGTTTTCACAACGGGTCATGTGCGGCAAGGAATAGGTTAGAAACTACCCAAAACATGAGTTTTAGACCTAAACTTGTGGATTTGGCATGTTCGTTGTGAAAAAACAAGAAACGGTTCCGGAAGCACAAACTCATGCATTGTATGCTCTTTGATACGTAATTTCGCAATGGGTCACGTGTGGCAATGAAATGGCGCGAAACCATCGAATACCTGAGTTTTGGACCTAAAGTAGTGGATTGGGCATGGTCGTTGTGAAAAAAAAAATAATGGTTTTGGAAGCAGACACTTGTGCATTGTATGCTCTTTGATACCCGTTTTGGCAATGGGTCACGTGCGGCAACGAAATCACGCGAAACCACCCTAAAACGAGTTTTGGACCCAAACTACTGGATTGGCCATGTTCGTTGCGAAAAAACAAGAAACGGTTCTAGAAGCACAAACTCATGTATTGTATGCTCTTTGATACCCGTTTTCGCAATGGGTCACGTGCAGCAACGAAGTGGTGAGAAACCACCCAAAACATGAGTTTTGCACATAAACTAGTGGAATGGGCATGTTCGTTAAAAAAAACAAGAAACGATTCTAGAAGCACAAACTCGTGCATTGTATGCTCCTTGATACCCGTTTTCGCAATGGCTCACGTGCGGCAACGAAGTGGTGAGAAACCACCCAAAACATGAGTTTTGCACATAAACTAGTGGAATGGGCATGTTCGTTAAAAAAACAAGAAATGATTCTGGAAGCATAAACTCGTGCATTGTATGCTCTTCGATACCCATTTTCACAACGGGTCATGTGCGGCAAGGAATAGGTTAGAAACTACTCAAAACATGAGTTTTAGACCTAAACTTGTGGATTTGGCATGTTCGTTGTGAAAAAACAAGAAATGGTTTCGGAAGCACAAACTCATGCATTGTATGCTCTTTGATACCCAATATCGCAATGGGTCACGTGTGGCAACGAAATGGCGCGAAACCATCCAAAACATGAATTTTGGACCTAAACTTGCGGATTGGGCATGGTCATTGTGAAAAAACAAGTAAAGGTTCCGGAAGCAGAAACTTGTGCATTGTATGCTCTTTGATTCCCGTTTTGGCAATGGGTCACGTGCGGCAACGAAATCACGCGAAACCACGCAAAAATGTGTTTTGGACCCAAACTACTGGATTGGGCATGTTCGTTGCGAAAAAACAAGAAACGGTTCTGGAAGCACAAACTCGTTCATTGTATGCTCTTTGATACCCGTTTTCGCAATGGCTCACGTGCGGCAACGAAGTGGTGAGAAACCACCCAAAGCATGAGTTTTGCACATAAACTAGTGGAATGGGCATGTTCGTTAAAAAAACAATAAACGATTCTGGAAGCACAAACTCGTGCATTCTTTGCTCTTCGATACCCGTTTTCACAATGGGTCTTGTGCGGCAAGGAATTAGAAACTACCCAAAACATGAGTTTTAGACCTAAACTTGTGGATTTGGCATGTTCGTTGTGAAAAAACAAGAAACGGTTCCGGAAGCACAAACTCATGCATTGTATGCTCTTTGATACATAATTTCGCAATGGGTCACGTGCGGCAATGAAATGGCGCGAAACCATCGAAAACCTGAGTTTTGGACCTAAAGTAGTGGATTGGGCATGGTCGTTGTGAAAAAACAAATAATGGTTTGGGAAGCAGAAACTTGTGCATTGTATGCTCTTTGATACCCGTTTTGGCAATGGGTCACGTGCGGCAACGAAATCACGCGAAACCACCCTAAAACGAGTTTTGGACCCAAACTACTGGATTGGCCATGTTCGTTGCGAAAAAACAAGAAACGGTTCTAGAAGCACAAACTCATGTATTGTATGCTCTTTGATACCCGTTTTCGCAATGGGTCACGTGCAGCAACGAAGTGGTGAGAAACCACCCAAAACATGAGTTTTGCACATAAACTAGTGGAATGGGCATGTTCGTTAAAAAAAACAAGAAACGATTCTAGAAGCACAAACTCGTGCATTGTATGCTCCTTGATACCCGTTTTCGCAATGGCTCACGTGCGGCAACGAAGTGGTGAGAAACCACCCAAAACATGAGTTTTGCACATAAACTAGTGGAATGGGCATGTTCGTTAAAAAAACAAGAAATGATTCTGGAAGCATAAACTCGTGCATTGTATGCTCTTCGATACCCATTTTCACAACGGGTCATGTGCGGCAAGGAATAGGTTAGAAACTACTCAAAACATGAGTTTTAGACCTAAACTTGTGGATTTGGCATGTTCGTTGTGAAAAAACAAGAAACGGTTTCGGAAGCACAAACTCATGCATTGTATGCTCTTTGATACCCAATATCGCAATGGGTCACGTGTGGCAACGAAATGGCGCGAAACCATCCAAAACATGAATTTTGGACCTAAACTTGCGGATTGGGCATGGTCGTTGTGAAAAAACAAGTAAAGGTTCCGGAAGCAGAAACCTCCCAAAAATGAGTTTTGGACCCAAACTAGTGGATTGGGCTTGTTCGTTGCGAAAAAATAAGAAACGGTTCTTGAAGCACAAACTCGTGCATTGTATGCTCTTTGATACCCGTTTTTGTAATATGTCATGTGCGGCAACGAAGTGGTGACAAACTACATAAAACATGAGTTTTGCACATAAAATAGCGGAGTGGGCATGTACGTTACAAAAAACAAGAAACGATTCTGGAAGCACAAACTCGTGCATTGTATGCTCTTTGATACCCGTTTTCACAACGGGTCACGTGCGGCAACGAAATCACGCGAAACCACGCAAAAATGTGTTTTTTGGACCCAAACTACTGGATTGGGCATGTTCGTTGCGAAAAAAACAAGAAACGGTTCTGGAAGCACAAACTCGTTCATTGTATGCTCTTTGATACCCGTTTTCGCAATGGCTCACGTGCGGCAACGAAGTGGTGAGAAACCACCCAAAACATGAGTTTTGCACATAAACTAGTGGAATGGGCATGTTCGTTAAAAAAACAAGAAATGATTCTGGAAGCATAAACTCGTGCATTGTATGCTCTTTGATACCCGTTTTCACAACGGGTCATGTGCGGCAAGGAATTGGTTAGAAACTACCCAAAACATGAGTTTTAGACCTAAACTTTTGGATTTGGCATGTTCATTGTGAAAAAACAAGAAACGGTTCTGGAAGCACAAACTCATGCATTGTATGCTCTTTGATACATAATTTCGCAATGGGTCACGTGCGGCAACGAAATGGTGTGAAACCATCCAAAACAAGAGTTTTGGACCAAAAGTAGTGGATTGGGCATCGTCGTTGTGAAAAAATAAGTAATGGTTCCGGAAGCAGAAACTTGTGCATTGTATGCTCTTTGATACCCGTTTTGGCAATGGGTCACGTGCGGCAACGAAATCACGCGAAACCACCCTAAAACGAGTTTTGGACCCAAACTACTGGATTGGGCTTGTTCGTTGCGGAAAAACAAGAAACGGTTCTAGAAGCACAAAGTCGTGTATTGTATGCTCTTTGATACCCGTTTTCGCAATGGTTCACGTGCGGCAACGAAGTGGTGAGAAATCACCCAAAACATGAGTTTTGCACATAAACTAGTGGAATGGGCATGTTCGTTAAAAAAAAACAAGAAGCGATTCTGGAAGCACAAACTCGTGCATTGTATGCTCTTCGATACCCGTTTTCACAACGGGTCATGTGCGGCAAGGAATAGGTTAGAAACTACCGAAAACATGAGTTTTAGACCTAAACTTGTGGATTTGGCATGTTCGTTGTGAAAAAACAAGAAACGGTTCCGGAAGCACAAACTCATGCATTGTATGCTCTTTGATACCCAATATCGCAAT
This sequence comes from Paspalum vaginatum, assembly GCA_030272315.1. Lineage (NCBI taxonomy): Eukaryota > Viridiplantae > Streptophyta > Magnoliopsida > Poales > Poaceae > Paspalum > Paspalum vaginatum. The sequence goes on from JAMSGZ010000120.1 coordinate 178,992, forward strand.
GGGTCACGTGCGGCAACGAAATGGCGCGAAACCATCCAAAACATGAGTTTTGGGCCTAAACTTATGTATTGCGCATGGTCGTTGTGAAGGAACAAGTAAAGGTTCCGAAAGCAGAAACTTGGGCATTGTATGCTCTTTGATACCCGTTTTGGCAATGGGTCACGTGCGGCAACCAAATCACGCGAAACCACGGAAAAATGAGGTTTGGACCCAAACTACTGGATTGGGCATTTTCGTTGCGAAAAAACAAGAAACGGTTCTAGAAGCACAAACTCGTGCATTGTATGCTCTTTGATACCCGTTTTCGCAATGGGTCACGTGCGGCAACTAAGTGGTGAGAAACCACCCAAAACATGAGTTTTGCACATAAACTAGTGGAATGGGCATGTTCGTTAAAAAAACAAGAAACGATTCTGGAAGCACAAACTCGTGCATTGTTTGCTCTTCGATACCCGTTTTCACAACGGGTCATGTGCGGCAAGGAATTAGAAACTACCCAAAACATGAGTTTTAGACCTAAACTTGTGGATTTGGCATGTTCGTTGTGAAAAAAAGAGAAACGGTTCCGGAAGCACAAACTCATGCATTGTATGCTCTTTGATACATAATTTCGCAATGGGTCACGTGCGGCAACGAAATGGCGCAAAACCATCGAAAACATGAGTTTTGGATTTAAAGTGGTGGATTGGGCATGGTCATTGTGAAAAAACAAGTAATGGTTCCGGAAGCAGAAACTTGTGCATTGTATACTCTTTTATACCCGTTTTGGCAATCGGTCACGTGCGGCAACGAAATCAAACGAAACCATCGAAAACATGAGTTTTGGACCTAAAGTAGTGGATTGGGCATGGTAGTTGTGAAAAAACAAGTAATGGTTCCGGAAGCAGAAACTTGTGCATTGTGTACTCTTTGATACCCGTTTTGGCAATGGGTCACGTGCGGCAACGAAACCACGCGAAACCTCCCAAAAATGAGTTTTGGACCCAAACTAGTGGATTGGGCTTGTTCGTTGCGAAAAAATAAGAAACGGTTCTTGAAGCACAAACTCGTGCATTGTATGCTCTTTGATACCCGTTTTTGTAATATGTCATGTGCGGCAACGAAGTGGTGACAAACTACATAAAACATGAGTTTTGCACATAAAATAGCGGAGTGGGCATGTACGTTACAAAAAACAAGAAACGATTCTGGAAGCACAAACTCGTGCATTGTATGCTCTTTGATACCCGTTTTCACAACGGGTCACGTGCGGCAAGGAATAGGTTAGAAACTACTCAAAACAAGAGTTTCAGACCAAAACTAGTGGATTTGGAATCTTCGTTGTGAAAAAACAAGCAACGGTTTCGGAAGCACAAACTCATGCATTGTGTGCTCTTTGATAAGCAATTTCGCAATGGTTCACGTGCGGCAACGAAATGGCGCGAAACCATCCAAAACATGAGTTTTGGACCTAAAGTAGTGGATTGGGCAAGGCCATTGTGAAAAAACAAGTAAAGGTTCCGGAAGCAGAAACTGGTGCATTGTATGCTCTTTGATACCCATTTTGGCAATGGGTCACGTGCGGCAACGAAATCACGTGAAACCTCGCAAAAATGAGTTTTGGACCCAAACTACTGGATTGGGCATGTTCGTTGCGAAAAAACAAGAAACAGTTCTGGAAGCACAAACTCGTGCCTTGTATGCTCTTTGATACCCGTTTTCGCAATGGGTCACATGCGGCAACGAAGTGGCGAGAAACCACCCAAAACATGAGTTTTGCACATAAACTAGTGGAATGGGCATGTTCGTTAAAAAAACAAAAAATGATTCTGGAAGCACAAACTCGTGCATTGTTTGCTCTCTGATACCAGATTTCACAACGGGTCATGTGCATCAAGGAATTGGTTAGAAACTACCCAAAACATGAGTTTTAGACCTAAACTTGTGAATTTGGCTTGTTCATTGTGAAAAAAAAACGGTTCCGGAAGCACAAACTCATGCATTGTATGCCCTTTGATACATAATTTCGCAATGGGTCACGTGCGGCAACGAAATGGCGCGAAACCATCCAAAACATGAGTTTTGGACCTAAAGTAGTGGATTGGGCATCGTCGTTGTGAAAAAATAAGTAATGGTTCCGAAAGGAGAAACTTGTGCATTGTATGCTCTTTGATACCCGTTTTGGCAATGGGTCACGTGCGGCAACAAAATCACGCGAAACCACCCTAAAACGAGTTTTGGACCCAAACTACTGGATTGGCCATGCTCGTTGCGAAAAAACAAGAAACGGATCTAGAAGCACAAACTCGTGTATTGTATGCTCTTTGATACCCGTTTTCGCAATGGGTCACGTGCGCCAACGAAGTGGTGAGAAACCACCCAAAACATGAGTTTTGCACATAAACTATTGGAATGGGCATGTTCGTTAAAAAAAACAAGAAACGATTCTGGAAGCACAAACTCGTGCATTGTATGCTCTTCGATACCCGTTTTCACAACGGGTCATGTGCGGCAAGGAATAGGTTAGAAACTACCCAAAACATGAGTTTTAGACCTAAACTTGTGGATTTGGCATGTTCGTTGTGAAAAAAAGAGAAACGGTTCCGGAAGCACAAACTCATGCATTGTATGCTCTTTGATACATAATTTCGCAATGGGTCACGTGCGGCAACGAAATGGCGCGAAACCATCGAAAACATGAGTTTTGGATTTAAAGTGGTGGATTGGGCATGGTCATTGTGAAAAAACAAGTAATGGTTCCGGAAGCAGAAACTTGTGCATTGTATACTCTTTTATACCCGTTTTGGCAATCGGTCACGTGCGGCAACGAAATCAAACGAAACCATCGAAAACATGAGTTTTGGACCTAAAGTAGTGGATTGGGCATGGTAGTTGTGAAAAAACAAGTAATGGTTCCGGAAGCAGAAACTTGTGCATTGTGTACTCTTTGATACCCGTTTTGGCAATGGGTCACGTGCGGCAACGAAACCACGCGAAACCTCCCAAAAATGAGTTTTGGACCCAAACTAGTGGATTGGGCTTGTTCGTTGCGAAAAAATAAGAAACGGTTCTTGAAGCACAAACTCGTGCATTGTATGCTCTTTGATACCCATTTTCGCAATGGGTCACGTCCGGCAACGAAGTGGTGAGAAACTACATAAAACATGAGTTTTGCACATAAAATAGCGGAGTGGGCATGTACGTTACAAAAAAACAAGAAACGATTCTGGAAGCACAAACTCGTGCATTGTATGCTCTTTGAAAGCCATTTTCGCAATGGGTCACGTGTGGCAACGAAATGGTGAGAAACCACCCAAAACATGAGTTTTGCACATAAACTAGTGGAATGGGCATGTTCGTTAAAAAAAACAAGAAACGATTCTGGAGGCACAAACTCGTGCATTGTATGCACTTTGATACTCGTTTTCACAACGGGTCACGTGCGGCAAGGAATACGTTAGAAACTACCCAAGACTAGAGTTTTAGACCTAAACTTGTGGATTTGGCATGTTCGTTGTGAAAAAACAAGAAATGGTTCCGGAAGCACAAACTCATGCATTGTATGCTCTTTGATACCCATTTTCGCAATGGGTCACGTTCGGCAACGAAATGGCGCGAAACCATCCAAAACATGAGTTTTGGACCTAAAGTAGTGGATTGGGCATGGTCGTTGTGAAAAAAGAAGTAATGGTTTCGGAAGTAGAAACTTGTGCATTGTATGCTCTTTGATACTTGTTTTGGCAATGGGTCACGTGCGGCAACAAAATCACGCGAAACCACCCAAAAATGAGTTTTGGACCCAAACTAGTGGATTGGGCATGTTCGTTGCGAAAAAATAAGAAACGGTTCTTGAAGCACAAACAGAGCATTGTATGCTCTTTGATACCCGTTTTCGCAATATGTCATGTGCGGCAACGATGTGGTGAGAAACTACATAAAACATGAGTTTTGCACATAAAATAGCGGAGTGGGCATGTACATTACAAAAAAACAAGAAACGATTCTAGAAGCACAAACTCGTGCATTGTATGCTCTTAGATACCCGTTTTCACAACGGGTCACGTGCGGCAAGGAATAGGTTAGAAACTACTCAAAATAAGAGTTTCAGACCAAAACTAGTGGATTTGGAAGGTTCGTTGTGAAAAAACAAGCAACGGTTCCGGAAGCACAAACTCATGCATTGTATGCTCTTTGATACCCAATTTCGCAATGGTTCACGTGCGGCAACGAAATGGCGCGAAACCATCCAAAACATGAGTTTTGGACCTAAAGTAGTGTATTGGGCAAGGCCATTGTGAAAAACCAAGTAAAGGTTCCGGAAGCAGAAACTTGTGCACTGTGTGCTCTTTGATACCTGTTTTGGCAATGGGTCACGTGCAGCAACGAAATCACGTGAAAGCACCCTAAAAGGAGTTTTGGACCCAAACTACTGGATTGGGCATGTTAATTGCGAGAAAACAAGAAACGGTTCTGGAAGCACAAACTCGTGCATTGTATGCTCTTTGATACCCGTTTTCGCAATGGGTCATGTGCGGCAATGAAGTGGTGACAAACTACCCAAAACATGAGTTTTGCACAAAAACTAGTTGAATGAGCATTGTATGCTCTTTGATACCCGTTTTCGCAATGGGTCACGTCCGGCAACGAAGTGGTGAGAAACTACATAAAACATGAGTTTTGCACATAAAATAGCGGAGTGGGCATGTACGTTACAAAAAAACAAGAAACGATTCTGGAAGCACAAACTCGTGCATTGTATGCTCTTTGAAAGCCATTTTCGCAATGGGTCACGTGTGGCAACGAAATGGTGAGAAACCACCCAAAACATGAGTTTTGCACATAAACTAGTGGAATGGGCATGTTCGTTAAAAAAAACAAGAAACGATTCTGGAGGCACAAACTCGTGCATTGTATGCACTTTGATACTCGTTTTCACAACGGGTCACGTGCGGCAAGGAATACGTTAGAAACTACCCAAGACTAGAGTTTTAGACCTAAACTTGTGGATTTGGCATGTTCGTTGTGAAAAAACAAGAAATGGTTCCGGAAGCACAAACTCATGCATTGTATGCTCTTTGATACCCATTTTCGCAATGGGTCACGTTCGGCAACGAAATGGCGCGAAACCATCCAAAACATGAGTTTTGGACCTAAAGTAGTGGATTGGGCATGGTCGTTGTGAAAAAAGAAGTAATGGTTTCGGAAGTAGAAACTTGTGCATTGTATGCTCTTTGATACTTGTTTTGGCAATGGGTCACGTGCGGCAACAAAATCACGCGAAACCACCCAAAAATGAGTTTTGGACCCAAACTAGTGGATTGGGCATGTTCGTTGCGAAAAAATAAGAAACGGTTCTTGAAGCACAAACAGAGCATTGTATGCTCTTTGATACCCGTTTTCGCAATATGTCATGTGCGGCAACGATGTGGTGAGAAACTACATAAAACATGAGTTTTGCACATAAAATAGCGGAGTGGGCATGTACATTACAAAAAAACAAGAAACGATTCTGGAAGCACAAACTCGTGCATTGTATGCTCTTAGATACCCGTTTTCACAACGGGTCACGTGCGGCAAGGAATAGGTTAGAAACTACTCAAAATAAGAGTTTCAGACCAAAACTAGTGGATTTGGAAGGTTCGTTGTGAAAAAACAAGCAACGGTTCCGGAAGCACAAACTCATGCATTGTATGCTCTTTGATACCCAATTTCGCAATGGTTCACGTGCGGCAACGAAATGGCGCGAAACCATCCAAAACATGAGTTTTGGACCTAAAGTAGTGTATTGGGCAAGGCCATTGTGAAAAACCAAGTAAAGGTTCCGGAAGCAGAAACTTGTGCACTGTGTGCTCTTTGATACCTGTTTTGGCAATGGGTCACGTGCAGCAACGAAATCACGTGAAAGCACCCTAAAAGGAGTTTTGGACCCAAACTACTGGATTGGGCATGTTAATTGCGAGAAAACAAGAAACGGTTCTGGAAGCACAAACTCGTGCATTGTATGCTCTTTGATACCCGTTTTCGCAATGGGTCATGTGCGGCAATGAAGTGGTGACAAACTACCCAAAACATGAGTTTTGCACAAAAACTAGTTGAATGAGCATTGTATGCTCTTTGATACCCGTTTTCGCAATGGGTCACGTCCGGCAACGAAGTGGTGAGAAACTACATAAAACATGAGTTTTGCACATAAAATAGCGGAGTGGGCATGTACGTTACAAAAAAACAAGAAACGATTCTGGAAGCACAAACTCGTGCATTGTATGCTCTTTGAAAGCCATTTTCGCAATGGGTCACGTGTGGCAACGAAATGGTGAGAAACCACCCAAAACATGAGTTTTGCACATAAACTAGTGGAATGGGCATGTTCGTTAAAAAAAACAAGAAACGATTCTGGAGGCACAAACTCGTGCATTGTATGCACTTTGATACTCGTTTTCACAACGGGTCACGTGCGGCAAGGAATACGTTAGAAACTACCCAAGACTAGAGTTTTAGACCTAAACTTGTGGATTTGGCATGTTCGTTGTGAAAAAACAAGAAATGGTTCCGGAAGCACAAACTCATGCATTGTATGCTCTTTGATACCCATTTTCGCAATGGGTCACGTTCGGCAACGAAATGGCGCGAAACCATCCAAAACATGAGTTTTGGACCTAAAGTAGTGGATTGGGCATGGTCGTTGTGAAAAAGAAGTAATGGTTTCGGAAGTAGAAACTTGTGCATTGTATGCTCTTTGATACTTGTTTTGGCAATGGGTCACGTGCGGCAACAAAATCACGCGAAACCACCCAAAAATGAGTTTTGGACCCAAACTAGTGGATTGGGCATGTTCGTTGCGAAAAAATAAGAAACGGTTCTTGAAGCACAAACAGAGCATTGTATGCTCTTTGATACCCGTTTTCGCAATATGTCATGTGCGGCAACGATGTGGTGAGAAACTACATAAAACATGAGTTTTGCACATAAAATAGCGGAGTGGGCATGTACATTACAAAAAAACAAGAAACGATTCTGGAAGCACAAACTCGTGCATTGTATGCTCTTAGATACCCGTTTTCACAACGGGTCACGTGCGGCAAGGAATAGGTTAGAAACTACTCAAAATAAGAGTTTCAGACCAAAACTAGTGGATTTGGAAGGTTCGTTGTGAAAAAACAAGCAACGGTTCCGGAAGCACAAACTCATGCATTGTATGCTCTTTGATACCCAATTTCGCAATGGTTCACGTGCGGCAACGAAATGGCGCGAAACCATCCAAAACATGAGTTTTGGACCTAAAGTAGTGTATTGGGCAAGGCCATTGTGAAAAACCAAGTAAAGGTTCCGGAAGCAGAAACTTGTGCACTGTGTGCTCTTTGATACCTGTTTTGGCAATGGGTCACGTGCAGCAACGAAATCACGTGAAAGCACCCTAAAAGGAGTTTTGGACCCAAACTACTGGATTGGGCATGTTAATTGCGAGAAAACAAGAAACGGTTCTGGAAGCACAAACTCGTGCATTGTATGCTCTTTGATACCCGTTTTCGCAATGGGTCATGTGCGGCAATGAAGTGGTGACAAACTACCCAAAACATGAGTTTTGCACAAAAACTAGTTGAATGAGCATTGTATGCTCTTTGATACCCGTTTTCGCAATGGGTCACGTCCGGCAACGAAGTGGTGAGAAACTACATAAAACATGAGTTTTGCACATAAAATAGCGGAGTGGGCATGTACGTTACAAAAAAACAAGAAACGATTCTGGAAGCACAAACTCGTGCATTGTATGCTCTTTGAAAGCCATTTTCGCAATGGGTCACGTGTGGCAACGAAATGGTGAGAAACCACCCAAAACATGAGTTTTGCACATAAACTAGTGGAATGGGCATGTTCGTTAAAAAAAACAAGAAACGATTCTGGAGGCACAAACTCGTGCATTGTATGCACTTTGATACTCGTTTTCACAACGGGTCACGTGCGGCAAGGAATACGTTAGAAACTACCCAAGACTAGAGTTTTAGACCTAAACTTGTGGATTTGGCATGTTCGTTGTGAAAAAACAAGAAATGGTTCCGGAAGCACAAACTCATGCATTGTATGCTCTTTGATACCCATTTTCGCAATGGGTCACGTTCGGCAACGAAATGGCGCGAAACCATCCAAAACATGAGTTTTGGACCTAAAGTAGTGGATTGGGCATGGTCGTTGTGAAAAAAGAAGTAATGGTTTCGGAAGTAGAAACTTGTGCATTGTATGCTCTTTGATACTTGTTTTGGCAATGGGTCACGTGCGGCAACAAAATCACGCGAAACCACCCAAAAATGAGTTTTGGACCCAAACTAGTGGATTGGGCATGTTCGTTGCGAAAAAATAAGAAACGGTTCTTGAAGCACAAACAGAGCATTGTATGCTCTTTGATACCCGTTTTCGCAATATGTCATGTGCGGCAACGATGTGGTGAGAAACTACATAAAACATGAGTTTTGCACATAAAATAGCGGAGTGGGCATGTACATTACAAAAAAACAAGAAACGATTCTGGAAGCACAAACTCGTGCATTGTATGCTCTTAGATACCCGTTTTCACAACGGGTCACGTGCGGCAAGGAATAGGTTAGAAACTACTCAAAATAAGAGTTTCAGACCAAAACTAGTGGATTTGGAAGGTTCGTTGTGAAAAAACAAGCAACGGTTCCGGAAGCACAAACTCATGCATTGTATGCTCTTTGATACCCAATTTCGCAATGGTTCACGTGCGGCAACGAAATGGCGCGAAACCATCCAAAACATGAGTTTTGGACCTAAAGTAGTGTATTGGGCAAGGCCATTGTGAAAAACCAAGTAAAGGTTCCGGAAGCAGAAACTTGTGCACTGTGTGCTCTTTGATACCTGTTTTGGCAATGGGTCACGTGCAGCAACGAAATCACGTGAAAGCACCCTAAAAGGAGTTTTGGACCCAAACTACTGGATTGGGCATGTTAATTGCGAGAAAACAAGAAACGGTTCTGGAAGCACAAACTCGTGCATTGTATGCTCTTTGATACCCGTTTTCGCAATGGGTCATGTGCGGCAATGAAGTGGTGACAAACTACCCAAAACATGAGTTTTGCACAAAAACTAGTTGAATGAGCATTGTATGCTCTTTGATACCCGTTTTCGCAATGGGTCACGTCCGGCAACGAAGTGGTGAGAAACTACATAAAACATGAGTTTTGCACATAAAATAGCGGAGTGGGCATGTACGTTACAAAAAAAACAAGAAACGATTCTGGAAGCACAAACTCGTGCATTGTATGCTCTTTGAAAGCCATTTTCGCAATGGGTCACGTGTGGCAACGAAATGGTGAGAAACCACCCAAAACATGAGTTTTGCACATAAACTAGTGGAATGGGCATGTTCGTTAAAAAAACAAGAAACGATTCTGGAGGCACAAACTCGTGCATTGTATGCACTTTGATACTCGTTTTCACAACGGGTCACGTGCGGCAAGGAATACGTTAGAAACTACCCAAGACTAGAGTTTTAGACCTAAACTTGTGGATTTGGCATGTTCGTTGTGAAAAAACAAGAAATGGTTCCGGAAGCACAAACTCATGCATTGTATGCTCTTTGATACCCATTTTCGCAATGGGTCACGTTCGGCAACGAAATGGCGCGAAACCATCCAAAACATGAGTTTTGGACCTAAAGTAGTGGATTGGGCATGGTCGTTGTGAAAAAAGAAGTAATGGTTTCGGAAGTAGAAACTTGTGCATTGTATGCTCTTTGATACTTGTTTTGGCAATGGGTCACGTGCGGCAACAAAATCACGCGAAACCACCCAAAAATGAGTTTTGGACCCAAACTAGTGGATTGGGCATGTTCGTTGCGAAAAAATAAGAAACGGTTCTTGAAGCACAAACAGAGCATTGTATGCTCTTTGATACCCGTTTTCGCAATATGTCATGTGCGGCAACGATGTGGTGAGAAACTACATAAAACATGAGTTTTGCACATAAAATAGCGGAGTGGGCATGTACATTACAAAAAAACAAGAAACGATTCTGGAAGCACAAACTCGTGCATTGTATGCTCTTAGATACCCGTTTTCACAACGGGTCACGTGCGGCAAGGAATAGGTTAGAAACTACTCAAAATAAGAGTTTCAGACCAAAACTAGTGGATTTGGAAGGTTCGTTGTGAAAAAACAAGCAACGGTTCCGGAAGCACAAACTCATGCATTGTATGCTCTTTGATACCCAATTTCGCAATGGTTCACGTGCGGCAACGAAATGGCGCGAAACCATCCAAAACATGAGTTTTGGACCTAAAGTAGTGTATTGGGCAAGGCCATTGTGAAAAACCAAGTAAAGGTTCCGGAAGCAGAAACTTGTGCACTGTGTGCTCTTTGATACCTGTTTTGGCAATGGGTCACGTGCAGCAACGAAATCACGTGAAAGCACCCTAAAAGGAGTTTTGGACCCAAACTACTGGATTGGGCATGTTAATTGCGAGAAAACAAGAAACGGTTCTGGAAGCACAAACTCGTGCATTGTATGCTCTTTGATACCCGTTTTCGCAATGGGTCATGTGCGGCAATGAAGTGGTGACAAACTACCCAAAACATGAGTTTTGCACAAAAACTAGTTGAATGAGCATTGTATGCTCTTTGATACCCGTTTTCGCAATGGGTCACGTCCGGCAACGAAGTGGTGAGAAACTACATAAAACATGAGTTTTGCACATAAAATAGCGGAGTGGGCATGTACGTTACAAAAAAACAAGAAACGATTCTGGAAGCACAAACTCGTGCATTGTATGCTCTTTGAAAGCCATTTTCGCAATGGGTCACGTGTGGCAACGAAATGGTGAGAAACCACCCAAAACATGAGTTTTGCACATAAACTAGTGGAATGGGCATGTTCGTTAAAAAAAACAAGAAACGATTCTGGAGGCACAAACTCGTGCATTGTATGCACTTTGATACTCGTTTTCACAACGGGTCACGTGCGGCAAGGAATACGTTAGAAACTACCCAAGACTAGAGTTTTAGACCTAAACTTGTGGATTTGGCATGTTCGTTGTGAAAAAACAAGAAATGGTTCCGGAAGCACAAACTCATGCATTGTATGCTCTTTGATACCCATTTTCGCAATGGGTCACGTTCGGCAACGAAATGGCGCGAAACCATCCAAAACATGAGTTTTGGACCTAAAGTAGTGGATTGGGCATGGTCGTTGTGAAAAAAGAAGTAATGGTTTCGGAAGTAGAAACTTGTGCATTGTATGCTCTTTGATACTTGTTTTGGCAATGGGTCACGTGCGGCAACAAAATCACGCGAAACCACCCAAAAATGAGTTTTGGACCCAAACTAGTGGATTGGGCATGTTCGTTGCGAAAAAATAAGAAACGGTTCTTGAAGCACAAACAGAGCATTGTATGCTCTTTGATACCCGTTTTCGCAATATGTCATGTGCGGCAACGATGTGGTGAGAAACTACATAAAACATGAGTTTTGCACATAAAATAGCGGAGTGGGCATGTACATTACAAAAAAACAAGAAACGATTCTGGAAGCACAAACTCGTGCATTGTATGCTCTTAGATACCCGTTTTCACAACGGGTCACGTGCGGCAAGGAATAGGTTAGAAACTACTCAAAATAAGAGTTTCAGACCAAAACTAGTGGATTTGGAAGGTTCGTTGTGAAAAAACAAGCAACGGTTCCGGAAGCACAAACTCATGCATTGTATGCTCTTTGATACCCAATTTCGCAATGGTTCACGTGCGGCAACGAAATGGCGCGAAACCATCCAAAACATGAGTTTTGGACCTAAAGTAGTGTATTGGGCAAGGCCATTGTGAAAAACCAAGTAAAGGTTCCGGAAGCAGAAACTTGTGCACTGTGTGCTCTTTGATACCTGTTTTGGCAATGGGTCACGTGCAGCAACGAAATCACGTGAAAGCACCCTAAAAGGAGTTTTGGACCCAAACTACTGGATTGGGCATGTTAATTGCGAGAAAACAAGAAACGGTTCTGGAAGCACAAACTCGTGCATTGTATGCTCTTTGATACCCGTTTTCGCAATGGGTCATGTGCGGCAATGAAGTGGTGACAAACTACCCAAAACATGAGTTTTGCACAAAAACTAGTTGAATGAGCATTGTATGCTCTTTGATACCCGTTTTCGCAATGGGTCACGTCCGGCAACGAAGTGGTGAGAAACTACATAAAACATGAGTTTTGCACATAAAATAGCGGAGTGGGCATGTACGTTACAAAAAAACAAGAAACGATTCTGGAAGCACAAACTCGTGCATTGTATGCTCTTTGAAAGCCATTTTCGCAATGGGTCACGTGTGGCAACGAAATGGTGAGAAACCACCCAAAACATGAGTTTTGCACATAAACTAGTGGAATGGGCATGTTCGTTAAAAAAAACAAGAAACGATTCTGGAGGCACAAACTCGTGCATTGTATGCACTTTGATACTCGTTTTCACAACGGGTCACGTGCGGCAAGGAATACGTTAGAAACTACCCAAGACTAGAGTTTTAGACCTAAACTTGTGGATTTGGCATGTTCGTTGTGAAAAAACAAGAAATGGTTCCGGAAGCACAAACTCATGCATTGTATGCTCTTTGATACCCATTTTCGCAATGGGTCACGTTCGGCAACGAAATGGCGCGAAACCATCCAAAACATGAGTTTTGGACCTAAAGTAGTGGATTGGGCATGGTCGTTGTGAAAAAAGAAGTAATGGTTTCGGAAGTAGAAACTTGTGCATTGTATGCTCTTTGATACTTGTTTTGGCAATGGGTCACGTGCGGCAACAAAATCACGCGAAACCACCCAAAAATGAGTTTTGGACCCAAACTAGTGGATTGGGCATGTTCGTTGCGAAAAAATAAGAAACGGTTCTTGAAGCACAAACAGAGCATTGTATGCTCTTTGATACCCGTTTTCGCAATATGTCATGTGCGGCAACGATGTGGTGAGAAACTACATAAAACATGAGTTTTGCACATAAAATAGCGGAGTGGGCATGTACGTTACAAAAAAACAAGAAACGATTCTGGAAGCACAAACTCGTGCATTGTATGCTCTTTGATACCCGTTTTCACAACGGGTCACGTGCGGCAAGGAATAGGTTAGAAACTACTCAAAATAAGAGTTTCAGACCAAAACTAGTGGATTTGGAAGGTTCGTTGTGAAAAAACAAGCAACGGTTCCGGAAGCACAAACTCATGCATTGTATGCTCTTTGATACCCAATTTCGCAATGGTTCACGTGCGGCAACGAAATGGCGCGAAACCATCCAAAACATGAGTTTTGGACCTAAAGTAGTGTATTGGGCAAGGCCATTGTGAAAAACCAAGTAAAGGTTCCGGAAGCAGAAACTTGTGCACTGTGTGCTCTTTGATACCTGTTTTGGCAATGGGTCACGTGCAGCAACGAAATCACGTGAAACCACCCTAAAAGGAGTTTTGGACCCAAACTACTGGATTGGGCATGTTAATTGCGAGAAAACAAGAAACGGTTCTGGAAGCACAAACTCGTGCATTGTATGCTCTTTGATACCCGTTTTCGCAATGGGTCATGTGCGGCAATGAAGTGGTGACAAACTACCCAAAACATGAGTTTTGCACAAAAACTAGTTGAATGAGCATTGTATGCTCTTTGATACCCGTTTTCGCAATGGGTCACGTCCGGCAACGAAGTGGTGAGAAACTACATAAAACATGAGTTTTGCACATAAAATAGCGGAGTGGGCATGTACGTTACAAAAAAACAAGAAACGATTCTGGAAGCACAAACTCGTGCATTGTATGCTCTTTGAAAGCCATTTTCGCAATGGGTCACGTGTGGCAACGAAATGGTGAGAAACCACCCAAAACATGAGTTTTGCACATAAACTAGTGGAATGGGCATGTTCGTTAAAAAAAACAAGAAACGATTCTGGAGGCACAAACTCGTGCATTGTATGCACTTTGATACTCGTTTTCACAACGGGTCACGTGCGGCAAGGAATACGTTAGAAACTACCCAAGACTAGAGTTTTAGACCTAAACTTGTGGATTTGGCATGTTCGTTGTGAAAAAACAAGAAATGGTTCCGGAAGCACAAACTCATGCATTGTATGCTCTTTGATACCCATTTTCGCAATGGGTCACGTTCGGCAACGAAATGGCGCGAAACCATCCAAAACATGAGTTTTGGACCTAAAGTAGTGGATTGGGCATGGTCGTTGTGAAAAAAGAAGTAATGGTTTCGGAAGTAGAAACTTGTGCATTGTATGCTCTTTGATACTTGTTTTGGCAATGGGTCACGTGCGGCAACAAAATCACGCGAAACCACCCAAAAATGAGTTTTGGACCCAAACTAGTGGATTGGGCATGTTCGTTGCGAAAAAATAAGAAACGGTTCTTGAAGCACAAACAGAGCATTGTATGCTCTTTGATACCCGTTTTCGCAATATGTCATGTGCGGCAACGATGTGGTGAGAAACTACATAAAACATGAGTTTTGCACATAAAATAGCGGAGTGGGCATGTACGTTACAAAAAAACAAGAAACGATTCTGGAAGCACAAACTCGTGCATTGTATGCTCTTTGATACCCGTTTTCACAACGGGTCACGTGCGGCAAGGAATAGGTTAGAAACTACTCAAAATAAGAGTTTCAGACCAAAACTAGTGGATTTGGAAGGTTCGTTGTGAAAAAACAAGCAACGGTTCCGGAAGCACAAACTCATGCATTGTATGCTCTTTGATACCCAATTTCGCAATGGTTCACGTGCGGCAACGAAATGGCGCGAAACCATCCAAAACATGAGTTTTGGACCTAAAGTAGTGTATTGGGCAAGGCCATTGTGAAAAACCAAGTAAAGGTTCCGGAAGCAGAAACTTGTGCACTGTGTGCTCTTTGATACCTGTTTTGGCAATGGGTCACGTGCAGCAACGAAATCACGTGAAACCACCCTAAAAGGAGTTTTGGACCCAAACTACTGGATTGGGCATGTTAATTGCGAGAAAACAAGAAACGGTTCTGGAAGCACAAACTCGTGCATTGTATGCTCTTTGATACCCGTTTTCGCAATGGGTCATGTGCGGCAATGAAGTGGTGACAAACTACCCAAAACATGAGTTTTGCACAAAAACTAGTTGAATGAGCATTGTATGCTCTTTGATACCCGTTTTCGCAATGGGTCACGTCCGGCAACGAAGTGGTGAGAAACTACATAAAACATGAGTTTTGCACATAAAATAGCGGAGTGGGCATGTACGTTACAAAAAAACAAGAAACGATTCTGGAAGCACAAACTCGTGCATTGTATGCTCTTTGAAAGCCATTTTCGCAATGGGTCACGTGTGGCAACGAAATGGTGAGAAACCACCCAAAACATGAGTTTTGCACATAAACTAGTGGAATGGGCATGTTCGTTAAAAAAAACAAGAAACGATTCTGGAGGCACAAACTCGTGCATTGTATGCACTTTGATACTCGTTTTCACAACGGGTCACGTGCGGCAAGGAATACGTTAGAAACTACCCAAGACTAGAGTTTTAGACCTAAACTTGTGGATTTGGCATGTTCGTTGTGAAAAAACAAGAAATGGTTCCGGAAGCACAAACTCATGCATTGTATGCTCTTTGATACCCATTTTCGCAATGGGTCACGTTCGGCAACGAAATGGCGCGAAACCATCCAAAACATGAGTTTTGGACCTAAAGTAGTGGATTGGGCATGGTCGTTGTGAAAAAAGAAGTAATGGTTTCGGAAGTAGAAACTTGTGCATTGTATGCTCTTTGATACTTGTTTTGGCAATGGGTCACGTGCGGCAACAAAATCACGCGAAACCACCCAAAAATGAGTTTTGGACCCAAACTAGTGGATTGGGCATGTTCGTTGCGAAAAAATAAGAAACGGTTCTTGAAGCACAAACAGAGCATTGTATGCTCTTTGATACCCGTTTTCGCAATATGTCATGTGCGGCAACGATGTGGTGAGAAACTACATAAAACATGAGTTTTGCACATAAAATAGCGGAGTGGGCATGTACGTTACAAAAAAACAAGAAACGATTCTGGAAGCACAAACTCGTGCATTGTATGCTCTTAGATACCCGTTTTCACAACGGGTCACGTGCGGCAAGGAATAGGTTAGAAACTACTCAAAATAAGAGTTTCAGACCAAAACTAGTGGATTTGGAAGGTTCGTTGTGAAAAAACAAGCAACGGTTCCGGAAGCACAAACTCATGCATTGTATGCTCTTTGATACCCAATTTCGCAATGGTTCACGTGCGGCAACGAAATGGCGCGAAACCATCCAAAACATGAGTTTTGGACCTAAAGTAGTGTATTGGGCAAGGCCATTGTGAAAAACCAAGTAAAGGTTCCGGAAGCAGAAACTTGTGCACTGTGTGCTCTTTGATACCTGTTTTGGCAATGGGTCACGTGCAGCAACGAAATCACGTGAAAGCACCCTAAAAGGAGTTTTGGACCCAAACTACTGGATTGGGCATGTTAATTGCGAGAAAACAAGAAACGGTTCTGGAAGCACAAACTCGTGCATTGTATGCTCTTTGATACCCGTTTTCGCAATGGGTCATGTGCGGCAATGAAGTGGTGACAAACTACCCAAAACATGAGTTTTGCACAAAAACTAGTTGAATGAGCATTGTATGCTCTTTGATACCCGTTTTCGCAATGGGTCACGTCCGGCAACGAAGTGGTGAGAAACTACATAAAACATGAGTTTTGCACATAAAATAGCGGAGTGGGCATGTACGTTACAAAAAAACAAGAAACGATTCTGGAAGCACAAACTCGTGCATTGTATGCTCTTTGAAAGCCATTTTCGCAATGGGTCACGTGTGGCAACGAAATGGTGAGAAACCACCCAAAACATGAGTTTTGCACATAAACTAGTGGAATGGGCATGTTCGTTAAAAAAAACAAGAAACGATTCTGGAGGCACAAACTCGTGCATTGTATGCACTTTGATACTCGTTTTCACAACGGGTCACGTGCGGCAAGGAATACGTTAGAAACTACCCAAGACTAGAGTTTTAGACCTAAACTTGTGGATTTGGCATGTTCGTTGTGAAAAAACAAGAAATGGTTCCGGAAGCACAAACTCATGCATTGTATGCTCTTTGATACCCATTTTCGCAATGGGTCACGTTCGGCAACGAAATGGCGCGAAACCATCCAAAACATGAGTTTTGGACCTAAAGTAGTGGATTGGGCATGGTCGTTGTGAAAAAAGAAGTAATGGTTTCGGAAGTAGAAACTTGTGCATTGTATGCTCTTTGATACTTGTTTTGGCAATGGGTCACGTGCGGCAACAAAATCACGCGAAACCACCCAAAAATGAGTTTTGGACCCAAACTAGTGGATTGGGCATGTTCGTTGCGAAAAAATAAGAAACGGTTCTTGAAGCACAAACAGAGCATTGTATGCTCTTTGATACCCGTTTTCGCAATATGTCATGTGCGGCAACGATGTGGTGAGAAACTACATAAAACATGAGTTTTGCACATAAAATAGCGGAGTGGGCATGTACGTTACAAAAAAACAAGAAACGATTCTGGAAGCACAAACTCGTGCATTGTATGCTCTTTGATACCCGTTTTCACAACGGGTCACGTGCGGCAAGGAATAGGTTAGAAACTACTCAAAATAAGAGTTTCAGACCAAAACTAGTGGATTTGGAAGGTTCGTTGTGAAAAAACAAGCAACGGTTCCGGAAGCACAAACTCATGCATTGTATGCTCTTTGATACCCAATTTCGCAATGGTTCACGTGCGGCAACGAAATGGCGCGAAACCATCCAAAACATGAGTTTTGGACCTAAAGTAGTGTATTGGGCAAGGCCATTGTGAAAAACCAAGTAAAGGTTCCGGAAGCAGAAACTTGTGCACTGTGTGCTCTTTGATACCTGTTTTGGCAATGGGTCACGTGCAGCAACGAAATCACGTGAAACCACCCTAAAAGGAGTTTTGGACCCAAACTACTGGATTGGGCATGTTAATTGCGAGAAAACAAGAAACGGTTCTGGAAGCACAAACTCGTGCATTGTATGCTCTTTGATACCCGTTTTCGCAATGGGTCATGTGCGGCAATGAAGTGGTGACAAACTACCCAAAACATGAGTTTTGCACAAAAACTAGTTGAATGAGCATTGTATGCTCTTTGATACCCGTTTTCGCAATGGGTCACGTCCGGCAACGAAGTGGTGAGAAACTACATAAAACATGAGTTTTGCACATAAAATAGCGGAGTGGGCATGTACGTTACAAAAAAACAAGAAACGATTCTGGAAGCACAAACTCGTGCATTGTATGCTCTTTGAAAGCCATTTTCGCAATGGGTCACGTGTGGCAACGAAATGGTGAGAAACCACCCAAAACATGAGTTTTGCACATAAACTAGTGGAATGGGCATGTTCGTTAAAAAAAACAAGAAACGATTCTGGAGGCACAAACTCGTGCATTGTATGCACTTTGATACTCGTTTTCACAACGGGTCACGTGCGGCAAGGAATACGTTAGAAACTACCCAAGACTAGAGTTTTAGACCTAAACTTGTGGATTTGGCATGTTCGTTGTGAAAAAACAAGAAATGGTTCCGGAAGCACAAACTCATGCATTGTATGCTCTTTGATACCCATTTTCGCAATGGGTCACGTTCGGCAACGAAATGGCGCGAAACCATCCAAAACATGAGTTTTGGACCTAAAGTAGTGGATTGGGCATGGTCGTTGTGAAAAAAGAAGTAATGGTTTCGGAAGTAGAAACTTGTGCATTGTATGCTCTTTGATACTTGTTTTGGCAATGGGTCACGTGCGGCAACAAAATCACGCGAAACCACCCAAAAATGAGTTTTGGACCCAAACTAGTGGATTGGGCATGTTCGTTGCGAAAAAATAAGAAACGGTTCTTGAAGCACAAACAGAGCATTGTATGCTCTTTGATACCCGTTTTCGCAATATGTCATGTGCGGCAACGATGTGGTGAGAAACTACATAAAACATGAGTTTTGCACATAAAATAGCGGAGTGGGCATGTACGTTACAAAAAAACAAGAAACGATTCTGGAAGCACAAACTCGTGCATTGTATGCTCTTAGATACCCGTTTTCACAACGGGTCACGTGCGGCAAGGAATAGGTTAGAAACTACTCAAAATAAGAGTTTCAGACCAAAACTAGTGGATTTGGAAGGTTCGTTGTGAAAAAACAAGCAACGGTTCCGGAAGCACAAACTCATGCATTGTATGCTCTTTGATACCCAATTTCGCAATGGTTCACGTGCGGCAACGAAATGGCGCGAAACCATCCAAAACATGAGTTTTGGACCTAAAGTAGTGTATTGGGCAAGGCCATTGTGAAAAACCAAGTAAAGGTTCCGGAAGCAGAAACTTGTGCACTGTGTGCTCTTTGATACCTGTTTTGGCAATGGGTCACGTGCAGCAACGAAATCACGTGAAAGCACCCTAAAAGGAGTTTTGGACCCAAACTACTGGATTGGGCATGTTAATTGCGAGAAAACAAGAAACGGTTCTGGAAGCACAAACTCGTGCATTGTATGCTCTTTGATACCCGTTTTCGCAATGGGTCATGTGCGGCAATGAAGTGGTGACAAACTACCCAAAACATGAGTTTTGCACAAAAACTAGTTGAATGAGCATTGTATGCTCTTTGATACCCGTTTTCGCAATGGGTCACGTCCGGCAACGAAGTGGTGAGAAACTACATAAAACATGAGTTTTGCACATAAAATAGCGGAGTGGGCATGTACGTTACAAAAAAACAAGAAACGATTCTGGAAGCACAAACTCGTGCATTGTATGCTCTTTGAAAGCCATTTTCGCAATGGGTCACGTGTGGCAACGAAATGGTGAGAAACCACCCAAAACATGAGTTTTGCACATAAACTAGTGGAATGGGCATGTTCGTTAAAAAAACAAGAAACGATTCTGGAGGCACAAACTCGTGCATTGTATGCACTTTGATACTCGTTTTCACAACGGGTCACGTGCGGCAAGGAATACGTTAGAAACTACCCAAGACTAGAGTTTTAGACCTAAACTTGTGGATTTGGCATGTTCGTTGTGAAAAAACAAGAAATGGTTCCGGAAGCACAAACTCATGCATTGTATGCTCTTTGATACCCATTTTCGCAATGGGTCACGTTCGGCAACGAAATGGCGCGAAACCATCCAAAACATGAGTTTTGGACCTAAAGTAGTGGATTGGGCATGGTCGTTGTGAAAAAAGAAGTAATGGTTTCGGAAGTAAAAACTTGTGCATTGTATGCTCTTTGATACTTGTTTTGGCAATGGGTCACGTGCGGCAACAAAATCACGCGAAACCACCCAAAAATGAGTTTTGGACCCAAACTAGTGGATTGGGCATGTTCGTTGCGAAAAAATAAGAAACGGTTCTTGAAGCACAAACAGAGCATTGTATGCTCTTTGATACCCGTTTTCGCAATATGTCATGTGCGGCAACGATGTGGTGAGAAACTACATAAAACATGAGTTTTGCACATAAAATAGCGGAGTGGGCATGTACGTTACAAAAAAACAAGAAACGATTCTGGAAGCACAAACTCGTGCATTGTATGCTCTTTGATACCCGTTTTCACAACGGGTCACGTGCGGCAAGGAATAGGTTAGAAACTACTCAAAATAAGAGTTTCAGACCAAAACTAGTGGATTTGGAAGGTTCGTTGTGAAAAAACAAGCAACGGTTCCGGAAGCACAAACTCATGCATTGTATGCTCTTTGATACCCAATTTCGCAATGGTTCACGTGCGGCAACGAAATGGCGTGAAACCATCCAAAACATGAGTTTTGGACCTAAAGTAGTGTATTGGGCAAGGCCATTGTGAAAAACCAAGTAAAGGTTCCGGAAGCAGAAACTTGTGCACTGTGTGCTCTTTGATACCTGTTTTGGCAATGGGTCACGTGCAGCAACGAAATCACGTGAAACCACCCTAAAAGGAGTTTTGGACCCAAACTACTGGATTGGGCATGTTAATTGCGAGAAAACAAGAAACGGTTCTGGAAGCACAAACTCGTGCATTGTATGCTCTTTGATACCCGTTTTCGCAATGGGTCATGTGCGGCAATGAAGTGGTGACAAACTACCCAAAACATGAGTTTTGCACAAAAACTAGTTGAATGAGCATTGTATGCTCTTTGATACCCGTTTTCGCAATGGGTCACGTCCGGCAACGAAGTGGTGAGAAACTACATAAAACATGAGTTTTGCACATAAAATAGCGGAGTGGGCATGTACGTTACAAAAAAACAAGAAACGATTCTGGAAGCACAAACTCGTGCATTGTATGCTCTTTGAAAGCCATTTTCGCAATGGGTCACGTGTGGCAACGAAATGGTGAGAAACCACCCAAAACATGAGTTTTGCACATAAACTAGTGGAATGGGCATGTTCGTTAAAAAAAACAAGAAACGATTCTGGAGGCACAAACTCGTGCATTGTATGCACTTTGATACTCGTTTTCACAACGGGTCACGTGCGGCAAGGAATACGTTAGAAACTACCCAAGACTAGAGTTTTAGACCTAAACTTGTGGATTTGGCATGTTCGTTGTGAAAAAACAAGAAATGGTTCCGGAAGCACAAACTCATGCATTGTATGCTCTTTGATACCCATTTTCGCAATGGGTCACGTTCGGCAACGAAATGGCGCGAAACCATCCAAAACATGAGTTTTGGACCTAAAGTAGTGGATTGGGCATGGTCGTTGTGAAAAAAGAAGTAATGGTTTCGGAAGTAGAAACTTGTGCGTTGTATGCTCTTTGATACTTGTTTTGGCAATGGGTCACGTGCGGCAACGAAGTGGTGAGAAACTACATAAAACATGAGTTTTGCACATAAAATAGCGGAGTGGGCATGTACGTTACAAAAAAACAAGAAACGATTCTGGAAGCACAAACTCGTGCATTGTATGCTCTTTGATAGCCATTTTCGCAATATGTCACGTGTGACAAATAAATGGTGAGAAACCACCCAAAACATGAGTTTTGCACATAAACTAGTGGAATGGGCATGTTCGTTAAAAAAAACAAGAAACGATTCTGGAGGCACAAACTCGTGCATTGTTTGCACTTTGATACTCGTTTTCACAACGGGTCACGTGCGGCAAGGAATAATTTAGAAACTACCCAAAACTAGAGGTTGAGACCTAAACTTGTGGATTTGGCATGTTCGTTGTGAAAAAACAAGAAACGGTTCTGGAAGCACAAACTCTTGCATTGTATGCTCTTTGATACCCAATTTCGCAATGGGTCACGTGCGGCAACGAAATGGCGCGAAATCATCCAAAACATGAGTTTTGGACCAAAATTAGTGGATTGGGTATGGTCGTTGTGGAAAAACAAGTAATGGTTCCGGAAGCAGAAACTCGTGCATTGTAAGCTCTTTGATACCCAATTTCGCAATGGTTCACGTGCGGCAACAAAATGGCGCGAAACCATCCAAAACATGAGTTTTGGACCTAAAGTAGTGGATTGGGCATGGTCGTTGTGGAAAAACATGTAATGGTTTCGGAAGCAGAAACTTGTGCATTGTATGCTCTTTGATACCCGTTTTGGCAATGGGTCACGTGCGGCAACGAAATCACGCAAAACCACCCTCAAATGGGTTTTGGACCCAAACTACTAGATTGGGCATGTTCGTTGCGAAAAAACAAGAAACGGTTCTAGAAGCACAAACTCGTGCATTGTATGCTCTTTGATACCCATTTTCGCAATGGGTCACATGCGGCAATGAAGTGGTATGAAACCACCCAAAACATGAGTTTTGCACATAAACTAGTGGAATGGGCATGTTCATTAAAAAAAACAAGAAACGGTTCTTGAGGCACAAACTCGTGCATTGTATGCTCCTCGATACCCATTTTCACAACGGGTCATGTGCAGCAAGGAATAGGTTAGAAACTACACAAAACATGAGTTTTAGTACAAAACATGTGGATTTGGCATGTTCGTTGTGAAAAAGCAAGAAACGGTTCTGAAAGCACAAACTCATGCATTGTCTGCTCTTTGATACCCAATTTCGCAATGGGTCACGTGCGGCAACGAAATGGCATGAAACCATCCAAATCATGAGTTTTGGACCTAAAGTAGTGGATTGGGCATGTTCGTTGCGAAAAAACAAGAAACGGTTCTGGAAGCTCAAACTCGTGCATTGTATGCTCTTTGATACCCGTTTTCGCAATGGGTCACGTGCGGCAACGAAGTGGTGAGAAACCACCCAAAACATGAGTTTTGCACATAAGCTAGTGGAATGGGCATGTTCATTAAAAAAAACAAGAAATGATTCTGGAAGCACAAACTCGTGCATTGTGTGCTCTTTAATACCCATTTTCACAACGGGTCACGTGCGGCAAGGAATAGGTTAGAAACTGCCGAAAACATGAGTTTTAGACCTAAACTTGTGGATTTGGCATGTTCGTTGTGAAAAAACAAGAAACGGTTCCGGAAGCACAAACTCATGCATTGTATGCTCTTTGATACCCAATTTCGCAATGGGTCACGTGCGGCAACGAAATGGCGTGAAACCATCCAAAACATGAGTTTTTGACCTAAAGTAGTGGATTGGGCATGGTCGTTTTGAAAAAACAAGTAATGGTTTTGGAAGCAGAAACATGTGCCTTGTATGGTCTTTGATACCCGTTTTGGCAATGGGTCACGTGCGGCAACGAAATCACGCGAAACCACCCTAAAATGAGTTTTGGACCCAAACTAGTGGATTGGGCATGTTCGTTGCGAAAAAACAAGAAACGGTTCTGGAAGCACAAACTCGTGCATTCTATGCTCTTTGATACCCAGTTTCGCAATGGGCACGTGTGGTAACGAAATGGTGAGAAACCACCCAAAACATGAGTTTTCGACCTAAACTAGTGGATAAGGCTTGTTCGTTGTGAAAAAACAAGAAGTGGTTCCGGAAGCACAAACTCGTTTATTGTACGCTCTTTGATACCATTTTCGCAATCGGTCACATGCGGCAACCAAATTCCAAGAAACAACCCCAAACATGAGTTTTGGACCCAAACTAGTGGATTGGGCATGTTCGTTGCGAAAAAACAAGAAACGGTTCTAGAAGCACAAACTCGTGCATTGTATGCTCTTTGATACCCGTTTTCGCAATAGGTCATGTGCGGCAACGGAGTGGTGAGAAACTACCCAAAACATGAGTTTGGCACAAAAACAAGTGTAATGGGCATGTTCGTTACAAAAAAACAAGAAACGATTTTGGAAGCAAAAACTCGTGCATTGTATGCTCTTTGATACCCGTTTTGGCAATGGGTCACGTGCGGCAAGGAATAGGTTAGAAACTACATAAAATAAGAGTTTTAAACCTAAACTAGTGGATTTTTGGCATGTTCTTGGGAAAAAACAAGAAACAGTTCCGGAAGCACAAAGTCTTGCATTGTATGCTATTTGATACCCAATTTCGCAATGGGTCACGTGCGGCAACGAAATGGCGTGAAACCATCCAAAACATGAGTTTTGGACCTAAAGTAGTGGAGTGGGCATGGTCGTTGTGGAAAAACAAGTAATGGTTTTGGAAGCAGAAACTTGTGCATTGTATGCTCTTTGATACCCGTTTTGGCAATGGGTCATGTGCGGCAACGAAATCACGCAAAACCACCCTAAAATGGGTTTTGGACCCGAACTACTAGATTGGGCATGTTCGTTGCGAAAAAACAAGAAACGGTTCTAGAAGCACAAACTCGTGCATTGTATGCTCCTCGATACCCATTTTCACAATGGGTCATGTGCAGCAAGGAATAGGTTAGAAACTACCCAAAACATGAGTTTTAGTACAAAACTTGTGGATTTGGCATGTTCGTTGTGTAAAAACAAGAAACGGTTCCGAAAGCACAAACTCATGCATTGTATGCACTTTGATACCCAATTTCGCAATGGGTCACGTGCGGCAACGAAATGGCGTGAAACCATCCATAACATGAGTTTTGGACCTAAAGTAGTGGATTGGGCATGTTTGTTGCGAAAAAACAAGAAACGGTTCTGGAAGCACAAACTCGTGCATTGTCTGCTCTTTGATACCCATTTTCGCAATGGGTTACGTGCGGCAACAAAGTGGTGAGAAACCACCCAAAACATGAGTTTTACACCTAAGCTAGTGGAATGGGCATGTTCATTAAAAAAACAAGAAACGATTCTGGAAGCACAAACTCGTGCATTGTATGCTCTTCGATACCCATTTTCACAATGGGTCATGTGCAGCAAGGAATAGGTTAGAAACTACCCAAAACATGAGTTTTAGACCAAAACTTGTGGATTTGGCATGTTCGTTGTGAAAAAACAAGAAATGGTTCCGGAAGCACAAACTCATGCATTGTGTGCTCTTTGATACCCAATTTCGCAATGGGTCACGTGCGGCAATGAAATGGCGTGAAACCATCCAAAACATGAGTTTTGGACCTAAAGTAGTGGATTGGGCATGGTCATTGTGAAAAAACAAGTAATGGTTTCGGAAGCAGAAACTTGTGCGTTGTATGCTCTTTGATACCCATTTTGGCAATGGGTCACGTGGGGCAACGAATTCACGCGAAACCACCCTAAAATGAGTTTTGGACCCAAACTAGTGGATTGGGCATGTTCATTGCGAAAAAACAAGAAACGGTTCTAGAAGCACAAACTCGTGCATTGTATGCTCTTTGATACCCGTTTTCGCAATGGGTCATGTGCGGCAACGAAATGGTGAGACACTACCCAAAACATGACTTTTCCACAAAAACTAGTGGAATGGGCATGTTCGTTACTAAAAAACAAGAAACGATTATGGAAGCACGAACTCTTGCATTGTATGCTCTTTGATAGCCGTTTTCACAACGGGTCAAGTGCGGCAAGGAATAGGTTAGAAACTACCCAAAACAAGAGTTTTAGACCTAAACTAGTGGATTGTTGGCATGTTCGTGGTGAAAAAACAATAAATTGTTCCAGAAGCACAAACTCATGCATTGTATGCTCTTTGATACCCAATTTCGCAATGGGTCACGTGCGGCAACGAAATGGCGCGAAACCATCCAAAACATGAGTTTTGGACCTAAAGTAGTGGATTGGGCATGGTCGTTGTGAAAAAACAAGTAATGGTTTCGGAAGCAGAAACTTGTGCATTGTATGCTCTTTGATAACCGTTTTCGCAATGGGCCAAGTGTGGCAACGAAATCACGCGAAACCACCGTAAAACTAGTTTTGGACCCAAACTTGTGGATTGGGCTTGTTCGTTGCGAATGTATGCTCTTTGATACCCATTTTCGCAATGGGTCACGTGCGGCAACGAAGTGGTGAGAAACCACCCGAAACATGAGTTTTGCACCTAAGCTAGTGGAATGGGCATGTTCATTAAAAAACAAGAAATGATTCTCGAAGCACAAACTCGTGCATTGTATGCTTTTTGATACCCGTTTTCACAACGGGTCACGCGCGGCAAGGAATAGGTTAGAAACTACCCAAAACAAGAGTTTTAGACCTAAACTAGTGGATTTGGCATGTTTGTTGTGAAAAAACAAGAAACGGTTCCGGAAGCACAAACTCATGCATTGTACGCTCTTTGATACCGAATTTCGCAATGGGTCACGTGCGGCTTCGAAATGGCGTGAAACCATCCAAAACATGAGTTTTGGACCTAAAGTAGTGGATTGGGCATGGTCATTGTGAAAAAACAAGTAATGGTATCGGAAGCAGAAACTTGTGCATTGTATACTCTTTGATACCCGTTTTGGCAATGGGTCACGTGCGGCAACGAAATCACGCGAAACCACCCTAAAATGAGTTTTGGACCCAAACTAGTGGATTGGGCATGTTCATTGTGAAAAAACAAGAAACGGTTCTGGAAGCACAAACTCGTGCATTGTATGCTCTTTGATACCCGATTTCGCAATGGGTCACATGCGGCAACGAAATGGTGAGAAACCACCCAAAACATGAGTTTTGGACCTAAACTAGTGGATAGGGCTTGTTCATTATGAAAAAACAAGAAATGGTTCCAGAAGCACAAACTCGTTTATTGTATGCTCTTTCATACCATTTTCGCAATAGGTCACATGCGGCAACGAAATTCCATGAAACAACCCCAAACATGAGTTCTGGACCCAAACTTGTGGATTGGGCATGTTCGTTGCGAAAAAACAAGAAACGGTTCTAGAACCGCAAACTCGTGCATTGTTTGCTCTTTCATACCCGTTTTCGCAATGGGTCATGTGCGGCAACGAAATGGTGACAAACTACCCAAAACATGAGTTTTGCACCTAAGCTAGTGGAATGGGCATGTTCATTAAAAAAACAAGAAATGATTCTCGAAGCACAAACTCGTGCATTGTATGCTCTTTGATACCCGTTTTCACAACGGGTCACGTGCGGCAAGGAATAGGTTAGAAACTACCCAAAACAAGAGTTTTAGACCTAAACTAGTGGATTTTTGGCATGTTCGTGGTGAAAATACAAGAAACTGTTCCGGAAGCACAAACTCATGCATTGCATGCTCTTTGATACCCAATTTCGCAATGGGTCACGTGCGGCTTCGAAATGGTGAGAAAGCACCCAAACAAATGAGTTATGGACCTAAACGAGTGGATTGGGCATGTCCGTTACGAAAAAACAAGAAATGGTTCCTGAAGCAGAACCTCGTGCATTGTATGCTCTTTGATACCCGTTTTCGCAGTGGGTCACGTGCGGCAACAAAATGCCGAGAAACAATGCCAAACTTGATTTTTGGAACAAAACTAGTGGAATTGGCATGTTCGTTGTGAAGAAACAAGTAAGTGTTCTGGAAGCAGAAACTTGTGCATTGCATGATCTTTGATACCTGTTTTGGCAATCGGTCACGTGCGGCAACCAAAATCACGTGAAACCACCCAAAAATGAGTTTTGGACCCAAACTAGTGGATTGAGCATTTTCGTTGCGAAAGAACAAGAAACGTTTCTGGAAGCACAAAGTCGTGCATTGTATGCTCTTTGACACCCATTTTCGCAATGGGTCACGTGCGGCAACAAAATGCCGAGAAACAATCCCAAACATGAGTTTTGGACCTAAACTAGTGGATTGGGCATGTTCGTTGCGAAAAAACAAGAAATGGTTCCTGAAGCAGAACCTCGTGCATTGTATTTTCGCAATGGGTCACGTGCGGCAACGAAAAGGCAAGAAACCATGCAAAACATGAGTTTTGGACCTCAACTAGTAGATTGGGCATGTTCATTACAAAAAAACAAGAAATGGTTCCGGAAGCTGAAACTTATGTATTGTATGCTCTTTGATATCATTTTCGCAATGGGTCACGTGCGGCAACAAAATGCCGAGAAACAATGCCAAACATGATTTTTGGAACTAAACTAGTGGAATGGGCATGTTCGTTGTGAAGAAACTAGTAAGTGTTCTGGAAGCAGAAACTTGTGCATTGCATGATCTTTGATACCCGTTTTGGCAATCGGTCACGTGCGGCAACCAAAATCACGTGAAACCACCCTAAAATGTGTTTTGGACCCAAACTAGTGGATTGGGCATGTTCGTTGCCAAAAAACAAGAAACGGTTCTAGTAGCACAAACTCGTGCATTGTATGCTGTTGATACCCATTTTCGAAGTGGGTCACGTGCGGCAACGAAATGGTGAGAAACCACCCAAACACATGAGTAGTGGACCTAAACTAGTGGATTGGGCATGTTCGTTGCGAAAAAACAAGAAATGGTTCCTGAAGCAGAACGTCGTGCATTGTATGCTCTTTGATACCCGTTTTCGCAATGGGTCACGTGCGGCAACGAAAAGGCAAGAAACCATGCAAAACATGAGTTTTGGACCTCAACTAGTAGATTGGGCATGTTCATTACAAAAAAACAAGAAATGGTTCCGGAAGCTCAGACTCGTGTATTGTATGCTCTTTGATATTATTTTCGCAATGGGTCACGTGCGGCAACAAAATGCCGAGAAATAATGCCAAACATGATTTTTGGAACTAAACTTGTGGAACGGGCATGTTCATTGTGAAGAAACAAGTAAGTGTTCTGGAAGCAGAAACTTGTGCATTGCATGATCTTTGATACCCGTTTTGGCAATCGGTCACATGCGGCAACCAAAATCACGTGAAACCACCCTAAAATGAGTTTTGGACCCAAACTAGTGGATTGGGCATGTTCGTTGCCAAAAAACAAGAAACGGTTCTAGTAGCACAAACTCGTGCATTGTATGCTCTTTGATAGCCGTTTTCGCAGTGGGTCACGTGCGGCAACGAAATGGTGAGAAACCACCCAAACAAATGAGTTGTGGACCTAAACGAGTGGATTGGGCATGTTCGTTGCGAAAAAACAAGAAATGGTTCCAGAAGCAGAACCTCGTGCATTGTATGCTCTTTGATACACGTTTTCGCAGTGGGTCACGTGCGGCTACAAAATGCCGAGAAACAATGCCAAGCATGATTTTTGGAACTAAACTTGTGGAAAGGGCATGTTCGTTGTGAAGAAACAAGTAAGTGTTCTGGAAGCAGAAACTTGTGCATTGCATGATCTTTGATACCCGTTTTGGCAATCGGTCACGTGCGGCAACCAAAATCACGTGAAACCACCCAAAAATGAGTTTTGGACCCAAACTAGTGGATTGAGCATTTTCGTTGCGAAAGAACAAGAAACATTTCTGGAAGCACAAACTCGTGCATTGTATGCTCTTTGATACCCATTTTCGCAATGGGTCACGTGCGGCAACAAAATGCCGAGAAACAATCCCAAACATGAGTTTTGGACCTAAACTAGTGGATTGGGCATGTTCGTTGCGAAAAAACAAGAAATGTTTCCTGAAGCAGAACCTCGTGCATTCTATGCTCTTTTGATGAGGACATCAACTACGACACTAGTACATCTACACCAGCAGCAACTTCTCCAGCGCCACCTTATTCTGGGCCAATTACTCGGGCCCGTGCAAGAGAGTTGAACTTCGTTATGATGCTGAAGAATGAAGGCCCAGAAGACTGAAGGCTGGCCCAACAGAAGGCCTTTGTGTGTGGGCGCCTAGGGCTGGCCCAACATGGGGCGCCTAGGGCTGCGCCCCCACACCCTGGATGCCAGGGGCGGTGCCCCCTTTGCTGGCCGCGCCCCCTTTCCCTTTATTAGTCGAGTCCTGTTTCTTTTAGAACTTGAGTTTTGTTTTACATCTAGCTTTAGCTACATCAGAACACGCACAAATACGTGCTGTCCTCTGTAATTCAGAACTCCACCTTCGAGTGATTAATAGATTGCTCGCGTCTTGTTCTTGTTCGTTCTTCGATTGCGGACAGGAAACGATCTTCGTGATCAGGCTGATCTTGCATCAACAAGGTCGGTAACCACAGGGAGTTGGTTCAGCGATTGCATTGGCGCTTCGGGTTCGCTCGTCGTAGTCGGATCGTGAGGGTCTACTTCCACCGAATCGAAATTATCCCCACTCACCGAAAGATTGGGCACTCCGCCTCTATCAAGTGGTATCAGATTTCCAGGTTGATCGGTGAGTTTATCGAGTGTTTTTAATTTCCTACAGTCCACAAAACCACAACAAAAATATATGTTCCTTGTCCCAGCAACCTTTTAGCCTTTGCACTTTCTTTCAATAATTTGCATTGTTGAATTTGTGTGCTTTTGCGTTCAATTGTTGCTGGTTACCTTGCTGCATATCGCCAGAAACCCTAGCGCGCGCCGCCGCCACAAACCCTAGCGCGCGCCGCCGCCATAAACCCTAGCGCGTGCCGCCACCCCTCGCCAATCCACCACGCGTTCCTCATCGTTCCTGTTTTTTTTACCCTTCCTGTCTTTCCCCCATCGTTTTCACGATCACTTTCCTGTTTTGCCGCCCCCCATCGTTTTCGGGATCACCCTTCCTGTTTGCCCCTTTTGCCCCCCCCCCCCCCGTCGCCTTGTGTTTCACTGAAACGGGCATAACTTTTCGCTCGTTTATCGAAAAAATCCGAAAAAAATACGGTAGCTTGGTGACTCAAAACTAAGCATACCCAAACCCGCCTTCGGCCTGTTTGCGCCGTCCAAAATTGCCAAAAAAATTCGGGAAAATAAAGAAAAAAATTGATCAAGGGTTTTGCAGTTTTTGTCTTTTTTCTGTAGACCACATCTGACCTCTGTTCAAGGTGAAATTTTGTGTGGTTCTTCCTGGTGTGTCATGAGTTCGAAAAAAAATAAGTGACAAAAAAAAAGAGTGCAAAAAAAAAAACAGAGACATTCAGGAAGCCATTCAATTGGTGTTTTTGATATACAGTGTGGTACCCTTGACACCTTCCTCTTTGCCTTGATCCTTGTTCTTATTTCTCACTTTTGTCGTCCATCTCCACCTCTTTCCATCCACTTTTGCACCTTGTTTCCAGCAGCTTTTGGTTACGTGTTTAGCACTATAATTCAACATTGCATTATTGTTTGATTGTGCTAACCATTGAATTGAGTGCAGCCTACCTAGAACTCCACATATTTTCTACGGCGAGCAGTTTTTGTTTCACCAGGCAATCGCTCTTCCAATCTTTCGCCGGTTCTACCTGTTGGTTGCAGCTCACCCCTGTGTGCTTGGTAAGAACGGATAAGGATTTGATAACAGCACTAGTGTGAGCGCCTTGTGAGCCATACATCCCTGTTTTTGTTGTCAGTTTTCTTTTTGCATTTGCACTAACTATGCCAGGAGACGACGACATAAAGGATGCAGAGCTGCGGGACATGTGGGCACAGGTTGATGGACTTGCAGCAGACATACAGACGATGCATGAACGGTTTGATTCGACAATCGCTGCATCCAACGAGCGATTCGACCAACTAGACCTCGCTCAGACGGCAACGACGACCACGCTCAAGGCCATCGTGACACGACTCGAGACGTTGACCGCGACGCTCACGGAGTTGCAGAACGACTACGGCGGTGACACGGAGTAGGAAGATGGAGATCGCCGCCCTCGTGCCCGCCGTGTACGTCGCCCTAATGACTCATTTGCTAAGATTAAATTTAAAATTCCATCTTTCAATGGCAAATATGATCCTGCTGCATATCTTGATTGGGAATTAGAGGTAGAACAGAAATTTTCATGCCATGATATTCCTGCTGCTTCTCAAGTTAAAGCTGCTATTTCTGAATTTACTGATTTTGCTTTAATTTGGTGGCGCGAATATAAACTAAAACCTGGCACTGTCACCCCCATCACTTGGGATCAATTAAAAGCTGCTATGCGACACAGATTTGTGCCTTCCTATTACGCACGAGATTTGCTTAATAAAATGCAGCGTTTTCAGCAAGGCCACCAATCGGTTGAGGAATATTACCAGGAGCTACAAAAGGGTATGCTTCGTTGTGATTTGAAGGAAAAGAATGAAGCTGCTATGGCTCGTTTTCGGGGTGGCTTGAACCCTGAAATTCAGAATATTCTTGACTATAAGGAATATTATGATATGACCACATTATTTGAATATGCTTGCAAAGCTGAACGTGAAGTGCAGGGACGCCGATCCAAGACATACACTAACTCTTTTGCAGGACGGAGCTCGACATCCAGCACACCTCCTACTCTTCCTGCTCCATCTACCACTAGCACTACACTGCGCGAGAGAACGTCCAAACCCGCCGTGCCGCCAGCCACAAGCGCTGCCCCTTCCACGGTACGTACACGGGATATTCAGTGCCATCGTTGCAAAGGATTCGGGCACGTGATTCGGGACTGCCCCAGCAAGCGCACCTTACTCATACGCGACAATGGTGAGTACTCTTCCGCTAGTGATTCTGAAGATACTCGACATGCTATGCTTGCCACTGACCATGCAGTTAATGAGGAGATTCATGTTGATCCGGGTGACGCCGATAGGTATGAAAGTCTTGTTGCGCAGCGTGTTCTTAGTGCACAGGTCGCCCCACCGGAGAAGAATCAGCGACACACTCTTTTCCACACCAAGGGCGTTGTACAGGAGCGGTCGATTCGCATCATCATCGACAGCGGCAGCTGCAACAACTTAGCGAGCACCATGCTGGTAGAGAAGCTTTCATTGCCCACTCGTAAGCATCCGAGTCCTTATCACATTCAGTGGCTTAATGATGGTGGCAAGATTAAAATAACACGGTCGGTGCGTGTCCCTTTTTCCATGGGTGCTTATTCTGATTTTGTCGATTGTGATGTTGTTCCCATGGAAGCATGTTCTTTGTTACTTGGTAGACCGTGGCAATATGATACTGATAGCTTGCATCATGGTCGTTCGAATCATTATTCTTTCATGTTTAAGGGTCAGAAAATAATTATACACCCCATGACACCCGAACAAATTGTTAAAGATGATCTTGCTCGAGCTGCTAGGCATGCTAAACAACTTGAACCATCGCCATTGCCCTCTACATCTGAAATCAAGTTGAATGCTCCTGTTTTACTTGCTACATGCGATGCTCCTTTGCCCTGCTATGCCCTTGTATGCTCTGGTATGCTCGTTACACTTGATGATGCACCGTCTTTGGATATTCCCCCTGCGGTTGCTAACATTTTGCAGGAGTACGCTGATGTTTTCCCCAAAGACTTACCACCGGGTCTTCCACCACTACGTGGCATTGAGCATCAGATTGATCTCATTCCCGGCGCACAGCTTCCCAACCGCGCCCCATACCGTACAAATCCGGATGAGACAAAGGAGATCCAACGCCAGGTGCAGGCATTGCTTGACAAGGGGTACATTCGTGAGTCTCTTAGCCCTTGCTCAGTTCCGGTGTTACTTGTTCCAAAGAAAGATGGTTCATGGCGTATGTGTGTAGACTGTCGTGCTATTAATAATATCACCATTCGTTATCGCTATCCTATACCACGCCTTGATGATATGCTAGATGAGCTTAGTGGTGCCACTATTTTCACTAAGATAGATTTGCGTAGTGGTTACCACCAGATTCGAATGAAACTGGGTGACGAATGGAAAACGGCTTTTAAAACAAAATTTGGGTTATATGAATGGTTGGTTATGCCGTTTGGTTTGACTAATGCTCCCAGTACCTTTATGCGCTTAATGAATGAAGTTCTAAGGCCTTTCATAGGTTTGTTCGTTGTTGTCTATTTTGATGATATCTTGATTTACAGCAAGTCTATGCAAGC
The DNA here is from genome assembly GCA_030272315.1 of Paspalum vaginatum. Lineage (NCBI taxonomy): Eukaryota > Viridiplantae > Streptophyta > Magnoliopsida > Poales > Poaceae > Paspalum > Paspalum vaginatum. The sequence goes on from JAMSGZ010000120.1 coordinate 213,063, forward strand.
ACATTTAGAACATTTGCGTGCTGTTTTTCATGCGTTGCGTGCTGCTCACTTGTTTGGTAACATAGAAAAATGCATCTTTTGCACGCAACGTGTCGCATTTCTTGGCTATGTTGTTACTCCACAGGGCATTGAGGTGGACAGCAGCAAGATCGATGCCATTCGGGAATGGCCCACACCGACGACGGTCACACATATTCGGAGTTTTCTTGGACTTGCAGGCTTCTACCGCAGGTTCGTTCCTAATTTTAGCTCCATTGCAGCCCCTCTACATGAGCTTACAAAGAAAGGTGTGCCGTTTGAATGGAGCGAATCGCAGGAGGTTGCGTTCAACACTTTGAAAGATAAGTTAACAAATGCTCCCCTCTTGCAATTGCCTGATTTTACTAAAGTGTTTGAGCTTGAATGTGATGCTAGCGGTATTGGGCTAGGTGCTGTTTTGTTACAAGAGGGCAAGCCGGTTGCTTATTTTAGTGAGAAATTAAGCGGTGCTAGCATGAGATATTCTACTTATGATAAGGAGTTGTATGCTTTAGTTCGCACTTTGCAAACATGGCAGCATTATCTTTGGCATCGTGAGTTTATAATTCATTCTGATCATGAGGCTTTGAAACATATTCGTACCCAAACAAATCTGAACCGTCGTCATGCTAATTGGGTAGAATACATTTAGTCTTTTCCTTACATTATTAAACACAAAAATGGGAAGGACAATGTCATTGCTGATGCCTTGTCTCGTCGATATACCATGCTTTCATAGTTGGATTTTAAAATTTTTGGCTTACAAACTGTGAAGGATCAATATGTCAACGATGCTGATTTTCATGATGCTTTAACACATTGCATGCATGGTGCACCATGGGGCAAGTTCCACATGCAGGATGGATTCCTGTTTCGTGCTAACAAGCTGTGTATTCCAGCAAGCTCGGTTCGTCTATTGTTGTTACAGGAAGCGCATGGCGGAGGTCTCATGGGACATTTCGGCGTCTACAAAACGCACGAGGTGCTGGCTGCACACTTCTTTTGGCCTCGGATGCGCCGTGATGTCGAGCGCCTTGTTGCACGCTGCACTACTTGTCAAAAAGCTAAGTCCCGTTTGAGCAGCCATGGTTTGTATATGCCTTTGCCTGTCCCTACTTCCCCTTGGCTTGATATCTCTATGGACTTTGTTTTGGGATTGCCTAGAACTAAGAAGGGGAGGGATAGCATTTTTGTGGTTGTTGATAGATTCTCCAAAATGGCTCATTTTATACCATGCCATAAGACTGATGATGCTAGCAGTGTTGCTGAATTGTTCTTTCGAGAGATTATTCGTTTGCATGGTGTTCCGAATACAATAGTCTCTGATCGTGATGCTAAGTTTCTCAGTCATTTTTGGAGATCACTTTGGAATAAATTAGGAACTAAATTGTTGTTTAGCACAACTTGTCACCCTCAAACTGATGGGCAAACTGAGGTGGTAAATAGAACTTTATCCACAATGCTTAGGGCTGTTTTAGATAAAAATTTGAGACGTTGGGAGGATTGCTTGCCTCATATTGAATTTGCTTATAATCGTGCAACACATTCTTCTACAAAGATGTGCCCTTTTCAGATTGTTTATGGTTACATTCCTCGGGCACCTATTGATTTGTTTTCGCTTGATGCTGCGGATGCTCCACATATAGATGCTGTTGCACATGTTGAACAAATGATTGACCTTCATGAACAAACACACCAAAACATTGCTGCTGCTAATGCTAAATATCAGGTTGCTGGTAGTAAAGGTAGAAAACATGTTACTTTTGAACCTGGTGATATGGTTTGGTTGCATTTGAGAAAGGATCGTTTTCCTACCTTGCGCCGTTCTAAATTGATGCCTCGTGCTGCTGGTCCTTTTAAGGTGCTAACCAAGATTAATGATAATGCTTATATCCTTAACCTACCTGCGGAGTTTGGTGTTTCCACTAGTTTTAATGTTGCAGATTTGACACCATATGTGGGCGAGGATGAGGAGTTGCCGTCGAGGACGACTTCAGTTCTAGAAGGGGAGGATGATGAGGACATCAACTACGACACTAGTACATCTACACCAGCAGCAACTTCTCCAGCGCCACCTTATTCTGGGCCAATTACTCGGGCCCGTGCAAGAGAGTTGAACTTCGTTATGATGCTGAAGAATGAAGGCCCAGAAGACTGAAGGCTGGCCCAACAGAAGGCCTTTGTGTGTGGGCGCCTAGGGCTGGCCCAACATGGGGCGCCTAGGGCTGCGCCCCCACACCCTGGATGCCAGGGGCGGTGCCCCCTTTGCTGGCCGCGCCCCCTTTCCCTTTATTAGTCGAGTCCTGTTTCTTTTAGAACTTGAGTTTTGTTTTACATCTAGCTTTAGCTACATCAGAACACGCACAAATACGTGCTGTCCTCTGTAATTCAGAACTCCACCTTCGAGTGATTAATAGATTGCTCGCGTCTTGTTCTTGTTCGTTCTTCGATTGCGGACAGGAAACGATCTTCGTGATCAGGCTGATCTTGCATCAACAAGGTCGGTAACCACAGGGAGTTGGTTCAGCGATTGCATTGGCGCTTCGGGTTCGCTCGTCGTAGTCGGATCGTGAGGGTCTACTTCCACCGAATCGAAATTATCCCCACTCACCGAAAGATTGGGCACTCCGCCTCTATCAGGCAATAAAAAGGCAAGAAACCACGCAAAACATGAGTTTTGGACCTCAACTAGTAGATTGGGCATGTTCATTACAAAAAAATAAGAAATGGTTCCGGATGCTCAAGCTCGTGTATTGTGTGCTCTTTGAAATCATTTTCGCAATGGGTCATGTGTGGCAACAAAATGCCGAGAAACAATCTCAAACATGAGTTTTGGACCTAAACTAGTGGATTGGGCATGTTCGTTATGAAAAAACAAGAAATGGTTCCGGAAGCACAAACTCGTGTGTTCTATGCTCTTTGATACCATTTTCGCAAACAGTCACATGCGGCAACGAAATGCCAAGAAACAACCCCAAACATGAGTATCGGACCCAAACTAGTGGATTGGGCATGTTCGCTGAGAAAAAACAAGAAATGGTTCCTGAACTAAAACCTCGTGCATTGTATGCTCTTTGATACCCGTTTTCGCAATGGGTCACGTGCGGCAATGAAAGGGCAAGAAACCACGCAAAACATGAGTTTTGGACCTCAACTAGTAGATTGGGCATGTTCATTACAAAAAAACAAGAAATGGTTCCGGAAGCTCAAACTCGTGTATTGTGTGCTCTTTGAAATCGTTTTCGCAATGGGTCACTTGCGGCAACAAAATGCCGAGAAACAATCTCAAACATGAGTTTTGGACCTAAACTAGTGGAATGGGCATGTTCGTTGTTAAGAAACAAGTAGTGGTTCCGGTACCAGAAACTTGTGCATTGTGTGCTCTATGATACCCGTTCTGGCAACGGCTCACGTGCGGCAACGAAATCACGCGAAACCATCCAAAAATGAATTCTGGAGCCAAACTAGTGGATTGAGCATTTTCGTTGCGAAAGAACAAGAAACGTTTCTGGAAGCACAAACTCGTGCATTGTATGCTCTTTGATACTCGTTTTCGCAATGGGTCACGTGCGGCAACGAAATGGTGAGAAACCACACAAAACATTAGTTTTGGACCTAAACTAGTGGATTGGGCATGTTCGTTATGAAAAAACAAGAAATGGTTCCGGAAGCACAAACTCGTGTGTTCTATGCTCTTTGATACCATTTTCGCAATCAGTCACATGCGGCAACGAAATGCCAAGAAACAACCACAAACATGAGTTTCGGACCCAAACTAGTGGATTGGGCATGTTCGCTGAGAAAAAACAAGAAATGGTTCCTGAAGCAAAACCTCGTGCATTGTATGGTCTTTGATACCCGTTTTCGCAATGGGTCACGTGCGGCAATGAAAAGGCAAGAAACCACGCAAAACATGAGTTTTGGACCTCAACTAGTAGATTGGGCATGTTCAATACAAAAAAATAAGAAATGGTTCCGGAAGCTCAAGCTCGTGTATTGTGTGCTCTTTGAAATCGTTTTCGCAATGGGTCATGTGTGGCAACAAAATGCCGAGAAACAATCTCAAACATGAGTTTTGGACCTCAACTAGTGGAATTGGCATGTTCGGTGTTAAAAAACAAGTAGTGGTTCCGGTAGCAGAAACTTGTGCATTGAATGCTCTATGATACCCGTTTTGGCAAAGGCTCACGTGCGGCAACGAAATCAAGCAAAACCATCCAAAAATGAGTTCTGGAGCCAAACTAGTGGATTTGGCATTTTCGTTGCGAAAGAACAATAAACGTTTCTGGAAGCACAAACTCGTGCATTGTATGCTCTTTGATACTCGTTTTCGCAATGGGTCACGTGCGGCAACGAAATTTTGAGAAACCACCCAAAACATGAGTTTTGGACCTAAACTAGTGGAATGGGCATGTTCGTTGTGAAGAAACAAGAAATGGTTCCTGAAGCAGAACCTCGTGCATTGTTTGCTCTTTGATACCCGTTTTCGCAATGGGTCACGTGCGGCAACGAAAAGGCAAGAAACCAAGCAAAACATGAGTTTTGGACCTCAACTAGTAGATTGGGCATGTTCATTACAAAAAAACAAGAAATGGTTCCGGAAGCTCAAACTCGTGTATTGTGTGCTCTTTGAAATCGTTTTCGCAATGGGTCACGTGCGGCAACAAAATGCCGAGAAACAATCTCAAACATGAGTTTTGGACCTAAACTAGTGGAATGGGCATGTTCGTTGTTAAGAAACAAGTAGTGGTTCCGGTAGCAGAAACTTGTGCATTGTATGCTCTATGATACCCGTTTTGGCAATGGCTCACGTGCGGCAACGAAATCACGCAAAACCATCCAAAAATGAGTTCTGGAGCCAAACTAGTGGATTGAGCATTTTCGTTGCGAAAGAACAAGAAACGTTTCTGGAAGCACAAACTCGTGCATTGTATGCTCTTTGATACCCGTTTTCTCAATCGGTCACGTGCGGCAACGAAATGGTGAGAAACCACCCAAAACATGAGTTTTGGACCTAAACTAGTGGAATGGGCATGTTCGTTGCGAAAGAACAAGAAACGTTTCTGGAAGCACAAACTGGTGCATTGTATGCTCTTTGATACCCGTTTTCGCAAAGGGTCACGTGCGGCAACGAAATGGTGAGAAACCACACAAAACATGAGTTTTGGACCTAAACTAGTGGATTGGGCATGTTCGTTATGAAAAAACAAGAAATGGTTCCGGAAGCACAAACTCGTGTGTTCTATGCTCTGTGATACCATTTTCGCAATCGGTCACATGCGCCAACGAAATGCCAAGAAACAACCACAAACATGTGTTTTGGACCCAAACTAGTGGATTGGGCACGTTTGCTGCGAAAAAACAACAAATGGTGCTGAAGCAGAACCTCGTGCATTGTATGCTCTTTGATACCCGATTTCACAATGGGTCACGTGCGGCAACGAAAAGGTAAGAAACCACGCAAACACAAGAGTTTTGGAGCTCAACTAGTAGATTGGGCATGTTTATTACAAAAAAACAAGAAATGGTTCTGGAAGCTCAAACTCGTGAATTGTATGCTCTGTGATATCGTTTTCGCAATGGGTCACGTGCGGCAACAAAATGCCGAGAAACAATCCCAAACATGAGTTTTGGACCTCAACTAGTGGAATGGCCATGTTCGTTGTGAAGAAACAAGTAATGGTTCCCGAAGTAGAAACTTGTGCATTGTGTGCTCTTTGGTACCCGTTTTGGCAATGGGTCACGTGCGGCAACGAAATCACGCGAAACCACCGTAAAATGAGTTTTGGACCCAAACTAGTGGATTGAGCATTTTCGTTGCGAAAGAACAAGAAACTGGTCTAGAAGCACAAACACGCTCATTGTATGCTTTTTGATACCCGTTTTCGCAATGGGTCACGTGCGGCAACGAAATGGTGAGAAACCACACAAAACATGAGTTTTGGACCTAAACTAGTGGATTGGGCATGTTCGTTATGAAAAAACAAGAAATGGTTCCGGAAGCACAAACTCGTGTGTTCTATGCTCTTTGATACCATTTTCGCAATCAATCACATGCGGCAACGAAATGCCAAGAAACTACCCCAAACATGAGTATCGGACCCAAACTAGTGGATTGGGCATGTTCGCTGAGAAAAAACAAGAAATGGTTCCGGAAGCACAAACTCGTGTGTTCTATGCTCTTTGATACCATTTTCGCAATCAGTCACATGCGGCAATGAAATGCCAAGAAACAACCCCAAACACGAGTATCGGACCCAAACTAGTGGATTGGGCATGTTCGCTGAGAAAAAACAAGAAATGGTTCCTGAAGCAAAACCTCGTGCATTGTATGCTCTTTGATACCCGTTTTCGCAATGGGTCACGTGCGGCAATGAAAGGGCAAGAAACCACGCAAAACATGAGTTTTGGACCTCAACTAGTAGATTGGGCATGTTCATTACAAAAAAACAAGAAATGGTTCCGGAAGCTCAAGCTCGTGTATTGTGTGCTCTTTGAAATCGTTTTCGCAATGGGTCACTTGCGGCAACAAAATGCCGAGAAACAATCTCAAACATGAGTTTTGGACCTAAACTAGTGGAATGGGCATGTTCGTTGTTAAGAAACAAGTAGTGGTTCCGGTAGCAGAAACTTGTGCATTGTATGCTCTATGATACCCGTTCTGGCAATGGCTCACGTGCGGCAACGAAATCACGCGAAACCATCCAAAAATGAATTCTGGAGCCAAACTAGTGGATTGAGCATTTTCGTTGCGAAAGAACAAGAAACGTTTCTGGAAGCACAAACTCGTGCATTGTATGCTCTCTGATACCCGTTTTCACAATGGGTCACGTGCGGCAACGAAATGGTGAGAAACCACCCAAAACATGAGTTTTGGAGCTAAACTAGTGGAATGCGCATGTTCGTTGTGAAGAAACAAGTAATGGTTCCGGATGCATAAACTTGTGCAGTGGATGCTCTTTGATACCCATTTTGGCAATGGCTCACCTGCGGCAACGAAATCACGCGAAACCACCCCAAAAATGAGTTTTGGATTCAAACTAGTGGATTGAGCATTTTCGTTGCGAAAGAACATGAAACGGTTCTGGAAGCACAAACTGGTATCAAAGAGCATAGAACACACGAGTTTGTTCCGGAAGCACAGATTGGGCATGTTCATTACAAAAAAACAAGAAATGGTTCCGGAAGCTCAAACTCGTGTATTGTGTGCTCTTTGAAATCGTTTTCGCAATGGGTCACTTGCGGCAACAAAATGCCGAGAAACAATCTCAAACATGAGTTTTGGACCTAAACTAGTGGAATGGGCATGTTCGTTATGAAAAAACAAGAAATGGTTCCGGAAGCACAAACTCGTGTGTTCTATGCTCTTTGATACCATTTTCGCAATCAGTCACATGCGGCAACGAAATGCCAAGAAACAACCCCAAACATGAGTATCGGACCCAAACTAGTGGATTGGGCATGTTCGCTGAGAAAAAACAAGAAATGGTTCCTGAACTAAAACCTCGTGCATTGTATGCTCTTTGATACCCGTTTTCGCAATGGGTCACGTGCGGCAATGAAAGGGCAAGAAACCACGCAAAACATGAGTTTTGGACCTCAACTAGTAGATTGGGCATGTTCATTACAAAAAAACAAGAAATGGTTCCGGAAGCTCAAACTCGTGTATTGTGTGCTCTTTGAAATCGTTTTCGCAATGGGTCACTTGCGGCAACAAAATGCCGAGAAACAATCTCAAACATGAGTTTTGGACCTAAACTAGTGGAATGGGCATGTTCGTTGTTAAAAACAAGTAGTGGTTCCGGTACCAGAAACTTGTGCATTGTGTGCTCTATGATACCCGTTCTGGCAATGGCTCACGTGCGGCAACGAAACCACGCGAAACCATCCAAAAATGAGTTTTGGACCCAAACTAGTGGATTGAGCATTTTCGTTGCGAAAGAACAAGAAACGTTTCTGGAAGCACAAACTCGTGCATTGTATGCTCTTTGATACTCGTTTTCGCAATGGGTCACGTGCGGCAACGAAATGGTGAGAAACCACACAAAACATGAGTTTTGGACCTAAACTAGTGGATTGGGCATGTTCGTTATGAAAAAACAAGAAATGGTTCCGGAAGCACAAACTCGTGTGTTCTATGCTCTTTGATACCATTTTCGCAATCAGTCACATGCGGCAACGAAATGCCAAGAAACAACCCCAAACATTAGTTTCGGACCCAAACTAGTGGATTGGGCATGTTCGCTGAGAAAAAACAAGAAATGGTTCCTGAAGCAAAACCTCGTGCATTGTATGCTCTTTGATACCCGTTTTCGCAATGGGTCACGTGCGGCAATGAAAAGGCAAGAAACCACGCAAAACATGAGTTTTGGACCTCAACTAGTAGATTGGGCATGTTCATTACAAAAAAATAAGAAATGGTTCCGGAAGCTCAAGCTCGTGTATTGTGTGCTCTTTGAAATCGTTTTCGCAATGGGTCACTTGCGGCAACAAAATGCCGAGAAACAATCTCAAACATGAGTTTTGGACCTAAACTAGTGGAATGGGCATGTTCGTTGTTAAGAAACAAGTAGTGGTTCCGGTACCAGAAACTTGTGCATTGTGTGCTCTATGATACCCGTTCTGGCAATGGCTCACGTGCGGCAACGAAATCACGCGAAACCATCCAAAAATGAATTCTGGAGCCAAACTAGTGGATTGAGCATTTTCGTTGCGAAAGAACAAGAAACGTTTCTGGAAGCACAAACTCGTGCATTGTATGCTCTTTGATACTCGTTTTCGCAATGGGTCACGTGCGGCAACGAAATTTTGAGAAACCACCCAAAACAAGAGTTTTGGACCTAAACTAGTGGAATGGGCATGTTCGTTGTGAAGAAACAAGAAATGGTTCCTGAAGCAGAACCTCGTGCATTGTTTGCTCTTTGATACCCGTTTTCGCAATGGGTCACGTGCGGCAACGAAAAGGCAAGAAACCACGCAAAACATGAGTTTTGGACCTCAACTAGTAGATTGGGCATGTTCATTACAAAAAAACAAGAAATGGTTCCGGAAGCTCAAACTCGTGTATTGTGTGCTCTTTGAAATCGTTTTCGCAATGGGTCACGTGCGGCAACAAAATGCCGAGAAACAATCTCAAACATGAGTTTTGGACCTAAACTAGTGGAATGGGCATGTTCGTTGTTAAGAAACAAGTAGTGGTTCCGGTAGCAGAAACTTGTGCATTGTATGCTCTATGATACCCGTTTTGGCAATGGCTCACGTGCGGCAACGAAATCACGCAAAACCATCCAAAAATGAGTTCTGGAGCCAAACTAGTGGATTGAGCATTTTCGTTGCGAAAGAACAAGAAACGTTTCTGGAAGCACAAACTCGTGCATTGTATGCTCTTTGATACCCGTTTTCTCAATCGGTCACGTGCGGCAACGAAATGGTGAGAAACCACCCAAAACATGAGTTTTGGACCTAAACTAGTGGAATGGGCATGTTCGTTGCGAAAGAACAAGAAACGTTTCTGGAAGCACAAACTGGTGCATTGTATGCTCTTTGATACCCGTTTTCGCAAAGGGTCACGTGCGGCAACGAAATGGTGAGAAACCACACAAAACATGAGTTTTGGACCTAAACTAGTGGATTGGGCATGTTCGTTATGAAAAAACAAGAAATGGTTCCGGAAGCACAAACTCGTGTGTTCTATGCTCTGTGATACCATTTTCGCAATCGGTCACATGCGCCAACGAAATGCCAAGAAACAACCATAAACATGTGTTTTGGACCCAAACTAGTGGACTGGGCACGTTTGCTGCGAAAAAACAACAAATGGTCCTGAAGCAGAAGCTCGTGCATTGTATGCTCTTTGATACCCGTTTTCACAATGGGTCACGTGCGGCAACGAAAAGGTAAGAAACCACGCAAAACAAGAGTTTTGGAGCTCAACTAGTAGATTGGGCATGTTTATTACAAAAAAACAAGAAATGGTTCTGGAAGCTCAAACTCGTGAATTGTATGCTCTTTGATATCGTTTTCGCAATGGGTCACGTGCGGCAACAAAATGCCGAGAAACAATCCCAAACATGAGTTTTGGACCTAAACTAGTGGAATGGGCATGTTCGTTGTGAAGAAACAAGTACTGGTTCCCGAAGCAGAAACTTGTGCATTGTATGCTCTTTGGTACCCGTTTTGGCAATGGGTCACGTGCGGCAACGAAATCACGCGAAACCACCGCAAAATGAGTTTTCGACCAAAATTAGTGGATGGAGCATTTTCGTTGCGAAAGAACAAGAAACTGTTCTGGAAGCACAAACACGCTCATTGTATGCTCTTTGATACCCGTTTTCGCAATGGGTCACGTGCGGCAACGAAATGGTGAGAAACCACACAAAACATGAGTTTTGGACCTAAACTAGTGGATTGGGCATGTTCGTTATGAAAAAACAAGAAATGGTTCCGGAAGCACAAACTCGTGTGTTCTATGCTCTTTGATACCATTTTCGCAATCAGTCACATGCGGCAACGAAATGCCAAGAAACAACCCCAAACATGAGTTTCGGACCCAAACTAGTGGATTGGGCATGTTCGCTGAGAAAAAACAAGAAATGGTTCCTGAAGCAAAACCTCGTGCATTGTATGCTCTTTGATACCCGTTTTCGCAATGGGTCACGTGCGGCAATAAAAAGGCAAGAAACCACGCAAAACATGAGTTTTGGACCTCAACTAGTAGATTGGGCATGTTCATTACAAAAAAATAAGAAATGGTTCCGGAAGCTCAAGCTCGTGTATTGTGTGCTCTTTGAAATCGTTTTCGCAATGGGTCATGTGTGGCAACAAAATGCCGAGAAACAATCTCAAACATGAGTTTTGGACCTAAACTAGTGGATTGGGCATGTTCGTTATGAAAAAACAAGAAATGGTTCCGGAAGCACAAACTCGTGTGTTCTATGCTCTTTGATACCATTTTCGCAATCAGTCACATGCGGCAACGAAATGCCAAGAAACAACCCCAAACATGAGTATCGGACCCAAACTAGTGGATAGGGCATGTTCGCTGAGAAAAAACAAGAAATGGTTCCTGAACTAAAACCTCGTGCATTGTATGCTCTTTGATACCCGTTTTCGCAATGGGTCACGTGCGGCAATGAAAGGGCAAGAAACCACGCAAAACATGAGTTTTGGACCTCAACTAGTAGATTGGGCATGTTCATTACAAAAAAACAAGAAATGGTTCCGGAAGCTCAAACTCGTGTATTGTGTGCTCTTTGAAATCGTTTTCGCAATGGGTCACTTGCGGCAACAAAATGCCGAGAAACAATCTCAAACATGAGTTTTGGACCTAAACTAGTGGAATGGGCATGTTCGTTGTTAAGAAACAAGTAGTGGTTCCGGTACCAGAAACTTGTGCATTGTGTGCTCTATGATACCCGTTCTGGCAATGGCTCACGTGCGGCAACGAAATCACGCGAAACCATCCAAAAATGAGTTCTGGAGCCAAACTAGTGGATTGAGCATTTTCGTTGCGAAAGAACAAGAAACGTTTCTGGAAGCACAAACTCGTGCATTGTATGCTCTTTGATACTCGTTTTCGCAATGGGTCACGTGCGGCAACGAAATGGTGAGAAACCACACAAAACATGAGTTTTGGACCTAAACTAGTGGATTGGGCATGTTCGTTATGAAAAAACAAGAAATGGTTCCGGAAGCACAAACTCGTGTGTTCTATGCTCTTTGATACCATTTTCGCAATCAGTCACATGCGGCAACGAAATGCCAAGAAACAACCCCAAACATTAGTTTCGGACCCAAACTAGTGGATTGGGCATGTTCGCTGAGAAAAAACAAGAAATGGTTCCTGCAGCAAAACCTCGTGCATTGTATGCTCTTTGATACCCGTTTTCGCAATGGGTCACGTGCGGCAATGAAAAGGCAAGAAACCACGCAAAACATGAGTTTTGGACCTCAACTAGTAGATTGGGCATGTTCATTACAAAAAAATAAGAAATGGTTCCGGAAGCTCAAGCTCGTGTATTGTGTGCTCTTTGAAATCGTTTTCGCAATGGGTCACTTGCGGCAACAAAATGCCGAGAAACAATCTCAAACATGAGTTTTGGACCTAAACTAGTGGAATGGGCATGTTCGTTGTTAAGAAACAAGTAGTGGTTCCGGTACCAGAAACTTGTGCATTGTGTGCTCTATGATACCCGTTCTGGCAATGGCTCACGTGCGGCAACGAAATCACGCGAAACCATCCAAAAATGAATTCTGGAGCCAAACTAGTGGATTGAGCATTTTCGTTGCGAAAGAACAAGAAACGTTTCTGGAAGCACAAACTCGTGCATTGTATGCTCTTTGATACTCGTTTTCGCAATGGGTCACGTGCGGCAACGAAATTTTGAGAAACCACCCAAAACAAGAGTTTTGGACCTAAACTAGTGGAATGGGCATGTTCGTTGTGAAGAAACAAGAAATGGTTCCTGAAGCAGAACCTCGTGCATTGTTTGCTCTTTGATACCCGTTTTCGCAATGGGTCACGTGCGGCAACGAAAAGGCAAAAAACCACGCAAAACATGAGTTTTGGACCTCAACTAGTAGATTGGGCATGTTCATTACAAAAAAACAAGAAATGGTTCCGGAAGCTCAAACTCGTGTATTGTGTGCTCTTTGAAATCGTTTTCGCAATGGGTCACGTGCGGCAACAAAATGCCGAGAAACAATCTCAAACATGAGTTTTGGACCTAAACTAGTGGAATGGGCATGTTCGTTGTTAAGAAACAAGTAGTGGTTCCGGTAGCAGAAACTTGTGCATTGTATGCTCTATGATACCCGTTTTGGCAATGGCTCACGTGCGGCAACGAAATCACGCAAAACCATCCAAAAATGAGTTCTGGAGCCAAACTAGTGGATTGAGCATTTTCGTTGCGAAAGAACAAGAAACGTTTCTGGAAGCACAAACTCGTGCATTGTATGCTCTTTGATACCCGTTTTCTCAATCGGTCACGTGCGGCAACGAAATGGTGAGAAACCACCCAAAACATGAGTTTTGGACCTAAACTAGTGGAATGGGCATGTTCGTTGCGAAAGAACAAGAAACGTTTCTGGAAGCACAAACTCGTGCATTGTATGCTCTTTGATACTCGTTTTCGCAATGGGTCACGTGCGGCAACGAAATGGTGAGAAACCACACAAAACATGAGTTTTGGACCTAAACTAGTGGATTGGGCATGTTCGTTATGAAAAAACAAGAAATGGTTCCGGAAGCACAAACTCGTGTGTTCTATGCTCTTTGATACCATTTTCGCAATCGGTCACATGCGGCAACGAAATGCCAAGAAACAACCCCAAACATTAGTTTCGGACCCAAACTAGTGGATTGGGCATGTTCGCTGAGAAAAAACAACAAATGGTCCTGAAGCAGAAGCTCGTGCATTGTATGCTCTTTGATACCCGTTTTCGCAATGGGTCACGTGCGGCAATGAAAAGGCAAGAAACCACGCAAAACATGAGTTTTGGACCTCAACTAGTAGATTGGGCATGTTCATTACAAAAAAATAAGAAATGGTTCCGGAAGCTCAAGCTCGTGTATTGTGTGCTCTTTGAAATCGTTTTCGCAATGGGTCACTTGCGGCAACAAAATGCCGAGAAACAATCTCAAACATGAGTTTTGGACCTAAACTAGTGGAATGGGCATGTTCGTTGTTAAGAAACAAGTAGTGGTTCCGGTACCAGAAACTTGTGCATTGTGTGCTCTATGATACCCGTTCTGGCAATGGCTCACGTGCGGCAACGAAATCACGCGAAACCATCCAAAAATGAATTCTGGAGCCAAAGTAGTGGATTGAGCATTTTCGTTGCGAAAGAACAAGAAACGTTTCTGGAAGCACAAACTCGTGCATTGTATGCTCTTTGATACTCGTTTTCGCAATGGGTCACGTGCGGCAACGAAATTTTGAGAAACCACCCAAAACAAGAGTTTTGGACCTAAACTAGTGGAATGGGCATGTTCGTTGTGAAGAAACAAGAAATGGTTCCTGAAGCAGAACCTCGTGCATTGTTTGCTCTTTGATACCCGTTTTCGCAATGGGTCACGTGCGGCAACGAAAAGGCAAAAAAACCACGCAAAACATGAGTTTTGGACCTCAACTAGTAGATTGGGCATGTTCATTACAAAAAAACAAGAAATGGTTCCGGAAGCTCAAACTCGTGTATTGTGTGCTCTTTGAAATCGTTTTCGCAATGGGTCACGTGCGGCAACAAAATGCCGAGAAACAATCTCAAACATGAGTTTTGGACCTAAACTAGTGGAATGGGCATGTTCGTTGTTAAGAAACAAGTAGTGGTTCCGGTAGCAGAAACTTGTGCATTGTATGCTCTATGATACCCGTTTTGGCAATGGCTCACGTGCGGCAACGAAATCACGCAAAACCATCCAAAAATGAGTTCTGGAGCCAAACTAGTGGATTGAGCATTTTCGTTGCGAAAGAACAAGAAACGTTTCTGGAAGCACAAACTTGTGCATTGTATGCTCTTTGATACCCGTTTTCTCAATCGGTCACGTGCGGCAACGAAATGGTGAGAAACCACCCAAAACATGAGTTTTGGACCTAAACTAGTGGAATGGGCATGTTCGTTGCGAAAGAACAAGAAACGTTTCTGGAAGCACAAACTGGTGCATTGTATGCTCTTTGATACCCGTTTTTGCAAAGGGTCACGTGCGGCAACGAAATGGTGAGAAACCACACAAAACATGAGTTTTGGACCAAAACTAGTGGATTGGGCATGTTCGTTATGAAAAAACAAGAAATGGTTCCGGAAGCACAAACTCGTGTGTTCTATGCTCTGTGATACCATTTTCGCAATCGGTCACATGCGCCAACGAAATGCCAAGAAACAACCACAAACATGTGTTTTGGACCCAAACTAGTGGACTGGGCACGTTTGCTGCGAAAAAACAACAAATGGTCCTGAAGCAGAAGCTCGTGCATTGTATGCTCTTTGATACCCGTTTTCACAATGGGTCACGTGCGGCAACGAAAAGGTAAGAAACCACGCAAAACAAGAGTTTTGGAGCTCAACTAGTAGATTGGGCATGTTTATTACAAAAAAACAAGAAATGGTTCTGGAAGCTCAAACTCGTGAATTGTATGCTCTTTGATATCGTTTTCGCAATGGGTCACGTGCGGCAACAAAATGCCGAGAAACAATCCCAAACATGAGTTTTGGACCTAAACTAGTGGAATGGGCATGTTCGTTGTGAAGAAACAAGTACTGGTTCCCGAAGCAGAAACTTGTGCATTGTATGCTCTTTGGTACCCGTTTTGGCAATGGGTCACGTGCGGCAACGAAATCACGCGAAACCACCGCAAAATGAGTTTTCGACCAAAATTAGTGGATGGAGCATTTTCGTTGCGAAAGAACAAGAAACTGTTCTGGAAGCACAAACACGCTCATTGTATGCTCTTTGATACCCGTTTTCGCAATGGGTCACGTGCGGCAACGAAATGGTGAGAAACCACACAAAACATGAGTTTTGGACCTAAACTAGTGGATTGGGCATGTTCGTTATGAAAAAACAAGAAATGGTTCCGGAAGCACAAACTCGTGTGTTCTATGCTCTTTGATACCATTTTCGCAATCAGTCACATGCGGCAACGAAATGCCAAGAAACAACCCCAAACATGAGTTTCGGACCCAAACTAGTGGATTGGGCATGTTCGCTGAGAAAAAACAAGAAATGGTTCCTGAAGCAAAACCTCGTGCATTGTATGCTCTTTGATACCCGTTTTCGCAATGGGTCACGTGCGGCAATAAAAAGGCAAGAAACCACGCAAAACATGAGTTTTGGACCTCAACTAGTAGATTGGGCATGTTCATTACAAAAAAATAAGAAATGGTTCCGGAAGCTCAAGCTCGTGTATTGTGTGCTCTTTGAAATCGTTTTCGCAATGGGTCATGTGTGGCAACAAAATGCCGAGAAACAATCTCAAACATGAGTTTTGGACCTAAACTAGTGGATTGGGCATGTTCGTTATGAAAAAACAAGAAATGGTTCCGGAAGCACAAACTCGTGTGTTCTATGCTCTTTGATACCATTTTCGCAATCAGTCACATGCGGCAACGAAATGCCAAGAAACAACCCCAAACATGAGTATCGGACCCAAACTAGTGGATAGGGCATGTTCGCTGAGAAAAAACAAGAAATGGTTCCTGAACTAAAACCTCGTGCATTGTATGCTCTTTGATACCCGTTTTCGCAATGGGTCACGTGCGGCAATGAAAGGGCAAGAAACCACGCAAAACATGAGTTTTGGACCTCAACTAGTAGATTGGGCATGTTCATTACAAAAAAACAAGAAATGGTTCCGGAAGCTCAAACTCGTGTATTGTGTGCTCTTTGAAATCGTTTTCGCAATGGGTCACTTGCGGCAACAAAATGCCGAGAAACAATCTCAAACATGAGTTTTGGACCTAAACTAGTGGAATGGGCATGTTGGTTGTTAAGAAACAAGTAGTGGTTCCGGTACCAGAAACTTGTGCATTGTGTGCTCTATGATACCCGTTCTGGCAATGGCTCACGTGCGGCAACGAAATCACGCGAAACCATCCAAAAATGAGTTCTGGAGCCAAACTAGTGGATTGAGCATTTTCGTTGCGAAAGAACAAGAAACGTTTCTGGAAGCACAAACTCGTGCATTGTATGCTCTTTGATACTCGTTTTCGCAATGGGTCACGTGCGGCAACGAAATGGTGAGAAACCACACAAAACATGAGTTTTGGACCTAAACTAGTGGATTGGGCATGTTCGTTATGAAAAAACAAGAAATGGTTCCGGAAGCACAAACTCGTGTGTTCTATGCTCTTTGATACCATTTTCGCAATCAGTCACATGCGGCAACGAAATGCCAAGAAACAACCCCAAACATTAGTTTCGGACCCAAACTAGTGGATTGGGCATGTTCGCTGAGAAAAAACAAGAAATGGTTCCTGCAGCAAAACCTCGTGCATTGTATGCTCTTTGATACCCGTTTTCGCAATGGGTCACGTGCGGCAATGAAAAGGCAAGAAACCACGCAAAACATGAGTTTTGGACCTCAACTAGTAGATTGGGCATGTTCATTACAAAAAAATAAGAAATGGTTCCGGAAGCTCAAGCTCGTGTATTGTGTGCTCTTTGAAATCGTTTTCGCAATGGGTCACTTGCGGCAACAAAATGCCGAGAAACAATCTCAAACATGAGTTTTGGACCTAAACTAGTGGAATGGGCATGTTCGTTGTTAAGAAACAAGTAGTGGTTCCGGTACCAGAAACTTGTGCATTGTGTGCTCTATGATACCCGTTCTGGCAATGGCTCACGTGCGGCAACGAAATCACGCGAAACCATCCAAAAATGAATTCTGGAGCCAAACTAGTGGATTGAGCATTTTCGTTGCGAAAGAACAAGAAACGTTTCTGGAAGCACAAACTCGTGCATTGTATGCTCTTTGATACTCGTTTTCGCAATGGGTCACGTGCGGCAACGAAATTTTGAGAAACCACCCAAAACAAGAGTTTTGGACCTAAACTAGTGGAATGGGCATGTTCGTTGTGAAGAAACAAGAAATGGTTCCTGAAGCAGAACCTCGTGCATTGTTTGCTCTTTGATACCCGTTTTCGCAATGGGTCACGTGCGGCAACGAAAAGGCAAAAAACCACGCAAAACATGAGTTTTGGACCTCAACTAGTAGATTGGGCATGTTCATTACAAAAAAACAAGAAATGGTTCCGGAAGCTCAAACTCGTGTATTGTGTGCTCTTTGAAATCGTTTTCGCAATGGGTCACGTGCGGCAACAAAATGCCGAGAAACAATCTCAAACATGAGTTTTGGACCTAAACTAGTGGAATGGGCATGTTCGTTGTTAAGAAACAAGTAGTGGTTCCGGTAGCAGAAACTTGTGCATTGTATGCTCTATGATACCCGTTTTGGCAATGGCTCACGTGCGGCAACGAAATCACGCAAAACCATCCAAAAATGAGTTCTGGAGCCAAACTAGTGGATTGAGCATTTTCGTTGCGAAAGAACAAGAAACGTTTCTGGAAGCACAAACTCGTGCATTGTATGCTCTTTGATACCCGTTTTCTCAATCGGTCACGTGCGGCAACGAAATGGTGAGAAACCACCCAAAACATGAGTTTTGGACCTAAACTAGTGGAATGGGCATGTTCGTTGCGAAAGAACAAGAAACGTTTCTGGAAGCACAAACTCGTGCATTGTATGCTCTTTGATACTCGTTTTCGCAATGGGTCACGTGCGGCAACGAAATGGTGAGAAACCACACAAAACATGAGTTTTGGACCTAAACTAGTGGATTGGGCATGTTCGTTATGAAAAAACAAGAAATGGTTCCGGAAGCACAAACTCGTGTGTTCTATGCTCTTTGATACCATTTTCGCAATCGGTCACATGCGGCAACGAAATGCCAAGAAACAACCCCAAACATTAGTTTCGGACCCAAACTAGTGGATTGGGCATGTTCGCTGAGAAAAAACAACAAATGGTCCTGAAGCAGAAGCTCGTGCATTGTATGCTCTTTGATACCCGTTTTCGCAATGGGTCACGTGCGGCAATGAAAAGGCAAGAAACCACGCAAAACATGAGTTTTGGACCTCAACTAGTAGATTGGGCATGTTCATTACAAAAAAATAAGAAATGGTTCCGGAAGCTCAAGCTCGTGTATTGTGTGCTCTTTGAAATCGTTTTCGCAATGGGTCACTTGCGGCAACAAAATGCCGAGAAACAATCTCAAACATGAGTTTTGGACCTAAACTAGTGGAATGGGCATGTTCGTTGTTAAGAAACAAGTAGTGGTTCCGGTACCAGAAACTTGTGCATTGTGTGCTCTATGATACCCGTTCTGGCAATGGCTCACGTGCGGCAACGAAATCACGCGAAACCATCCAAAAATGAATTCTGGAGCCAAAGTAGTGGATTGAGCATTTTCGTTGCGAAAGAACAAGAAACGTTTCTGGAAGCACAAACTCGTGCATTGTATGCTCTTTGATACTCGTTTTCGCAATGGGTCACGTGCGGCAACGAAATTTTGAGAAACCACCCAAAACAAGAGTTTTGGACCTAAACTAGTGGAATGGGCATGTTCGTTGTGAAGAAACAAGAAATGGTTCCTGAAGCAGAACCTCGTGCATTGTTTGCTCTTTGATACCCGTTTTCGCAATGGGTCACGTGCGGCAACGAAAAGGCAAAAAACCACGCAAAACATGAGTTTTGGACCTCAACTAGTAGATTGGGCATGTTCATTACAAAAAAACAAGAAATGGTTCCGGAAGCTCAAACTCGTGTATTGTGTGCTCTTTGAAATCGTTTTCGCAATGGGTCACGTGCGGCAACAAAATGCCGAGAAACAATCTCAAACATGAGTTTTGGACCTAAACTAGTGGAATGGGCATGTTCGTTGTTAAGAAACAAGTAGTGGTTCCGGTAGCAGAAACTTGTGCATTGTATGCTCTATGATACCCGTTTTGGCAATGGCTCACGTGCGGCAACGAAATCACGCAAAACCATCCAAAAATGAGTTCTGGAGCCAAACTAGTGGATTGAGCATTTTCGTTGCGAAAGAACAAGAAACGTTTCTGGAAGCACAAACTCGTGCATTGTATGCTCTTTGATACCCGTTTTCTCAATCGGTCACGTGCGGCAACGAAATGGTGAGAAACCACCCAAAACATGAGTTTTGGACCTAAACTAGTGGAATGGGCATGTTCGTTGCGAAAGAACAAGAAACGTTTCTGGAAGCACAAACTGGTGCATTGTATGCTCTTTGATACCCGTTTTCGCAAAGGGTCACGTGCGGCAACGAAATGGTGAGAAACCACACAAAACATGAGTTTTGGACCAAAACTAGTGGATTGGGCATGTTCGTTATGAAAAAACAAGAAATGGTTCCGGAAGCACAAACTCGTGTGTTCTATGCTCTGTGATACCATTTTCGCAATCGGTCACATGCGCCAACGAAATGCCAAGAAACAACCACAAACATGTGTTTTGGACCCAAACTAGTGGACTGGGCACGTTTGCTGCGAAAAAACAACAAATGGTCCTGAAGCAGAAGCTCGTGCATTGTATGCTCTTTGATACCCGTTTTCACAATGGGTCACGTGCGGCAACGAAAAGGTAAGAAACCACGCAAAACAAGAGTTTTGGAGCTCAACTAGTAGATTGGGCATGTTTATTACAAAAAAACAAGAAATGGTTCTGGAAGCTCAAACTCGTGAATTGTATGCTCTTTGATATCGTTTTCGCAATGGGTCACGTGCGGCAACAAAATGCCGAGAAACAATCCCAAACATGAGTTTTGGACCTAAACTAGTGGAATGGGCATGTTCGTTGTGAAGAAACAAGTACTGGTTCCCGAAGCAGAAACTTGTGCATTGTATGCTCTTTGGTACCCGTTTTGGCAATGGGTCACGTGCGGCAACGAAATCACGCGAAACCACCGCAAAATGAGTTTTCGACCAAAATTAGTGGATGGAGCATTTTCGTTGCGAAAGAACAAGAAACTGTTCTGGAAGCACAAACACGCTCATTGTATGCTCTTTGATACCCGTTTTCGCAATGGGTCACGTGCGGCAACGAAATGGTGAGAAACCACACAAAACATGAGTTTTGGACCTAAACTAGTGGATTGGGCATGTTCGTTATGAAAAAACAAGAAATGGTTCCGGAAGCACAAACTCGTGTGTTCTATGCTCTTTGATACCATTTTCGCAATCAGTCACATGCGGCAACGAAATGCCAAGAAACAACCCCAAACATGAGTTTCGGACCCAAACTAGTGGATTGGGCATGTTCGCTGAGAAAAAACAAGAAATGGTTCCTGAAGCAAAACCTCGTGCATTGTATGCTCTTTGATACCCGTTTTCGCAATGGGTCACGTGCGGCAATAAAAAGGCAAGAAACCACGCAAAACTTGAGTTTTGGACCTCTACTAGTAGATTGGGCATGTTCATTACAAAAAAATAAGAAATGGTTCCGGAAGCTCAAGCTCGTGTATTGTGTGCTCTTTGAAATCGTTTTCGCAATGGGTCATGTGTGGCAACAAAATGCCGAGAAACAATCTCAAACATGAGTTTTGGACCTAAACTAGTGGATTGGGCTTGTTCGTTATGAAAAAACAAGAAATGGTTCCGGAAGCACAAACTCGTGTGTTCTATGCTCTTTGATACCATTTTCGCAATCCGTCACATGCGGCAACGAAATGCCAAGAAACAACCCCAAACATGAGTATCGGACCCAAACTAGTGGATTGGGCATGTTCGCTGAGAAAAAACAAGAAATGGTTCCTGAACTAAAACCTCGTGCATTGTATGCTCTTTGATACCCGTTTTCGCAATGGGTCACGTGCGGCAATGAAAGGGCAAGAAACCACGCAAAACATGAGTTTTGGACCTCAACTAGTAGATTGGGCATGTTCATTACAAAAAAACAAGAAATGGTTCCGGAAGCTCAAACTCGTGTATTGTGTGCTCTTTGAAATCGTTTTCGCAATGGGTCACTTGCGGCAACAAAATGCCGAGAAACAATCTCAAACATGAGTTTTGGACCTAAACTAGTGGAATGGGCATGTTCGTTGTTAAAAACAAGTAGTGGTTCCGGTACCAGAAACTTGTGCATTGTGTGCTCTATGATACCCGTTCTGGCAATGGCTCACGTGCGGCAACGAAATCACGCGAAACCATCCAAAAATGAATTCTGGAGCCAAACTAGTGGATTGAACATTTTCGTTGCGAAAGAACAAGAAACGTTTCTGGAAGCACAAACTCGTGCATTATATGCTCTTTGATACTCGTTTTCGCAATGGGTCATGTGCGGCAACGAAATGGTGAGAAACCACACAAAACATGAGTTTTGGACCTAAACTAGTGGATTGGGCATGTTCGTTATGAAAAAACAAGAAATGGTTCCGGAAGCACAAACTCGTGTGTTCTATGCTCTTTGATACCATTTTCGCAATCAGTCACATGCGGCAACGAAATGCCAAGAAACAACCCCAAACATTAGTTTCGGACCCAAACTAGTGGATTGGGCATGTTCGCTGAGAAAAAACAAGAAATGGTTCCTGAAGCAAAACCTCGTGCATTGTATGCTCTTTGATACCCGTTTTCGCAATGGGTCACGTGCGGCAATGAAAAGGCAAGAAACCACGCAAAACATGAGTTTTGGACCTCAACTAGTAGATTGGGCATGTTCATTACAAAAAAATAAGAAATGGTTCCGGAAGCTCAAGCTCGTGTATTGTGTGCTCTTTGAAATCGTTTTCGCAATGGGTCATGTGCGGCAACAAAATGCCGAGAAACAATCTCAAACATGAGTTTTGGACCTAAAGTAGTGGAATGGGCATGTTCGTTGTTAAGAAACAAGTAGTGGTTCCGGTACCAGAAACTTGTGCATTGTGTGCTCTATGATACCCGTTCTGGCAATGGCTCACGTGCGGCAACGAAATCACGCGAAACCATCCAAAAATGAATTCTGGAGCCAAACTAGTGGATTGAGCATTTTCGTTGCGAAAGAACAAGAAACGTTTCTGGAAGCACAAACTCGTGCATTGTATGCTCTTTGATACTCGTTTTCGCAATGGGTCACGTGCGGCAACGAAATTTTGAGAAACCACCCAAAACATGAGTTTTGGACCTAAACTAGTGGAATGGGCATGTTCGTTGTGAAGAAACAAGAAATGGTTCCTGAAGCAGAACCTCGGGCATTGTTTGCTCTTTGATACCCGTTTTCGCAATGGGTCACGTGCGGCATCGAAAAGGCAAGAAACCACGCAAAACATGAGTTTTGGACCTCAACTAGTAGATTGGGCATGTTCATTACAAAAAAACAAGAAATGGTTCCGGAAGCTCAAACTCGTGTATTGTGTGCTCTTTGAAATCGTTTTCGCAATGGGTCACGTGCGGCAACAAAATGCCGAGAAACAATCTCAAACATGAGTTTTGGACCTAAACTAGTGGAATGGGCATGTTCGTTGTGAAGAAACAAGTAATGGTTCCCGAAGTAGAAACTTGTGCATTGTATGCTCTTTGGTACCCGTTTTGGCAATGGGTCACGTGCGGCAACGAAATCACGCGAAACCACCGTAAAATGAGTTTTGGACCCAAACTAGTGGATTGAGCATTTTCGTTGCGAAAGAACAAGAAACTGGTCTAGAAGCACAAACACGCTCATTGTATGCTCTTTGATACCCGTTTTCGCAATGGGTCACGTGCGGCAACGAAATGGTGAGAAACCACACAAAACATGAGTTTTGGACCTAAACTAGTGGATTGGGCATGTTCGTTATGAAAAAACAAGAAATGGTTCCGGAAGCACAAACTCGTGTGTTCTATGCTCTTTGATACCATTTTCGCAATCAGTCACATGCGGCAACGAAATGCCAAGAAACAACCCCAAACATGAGTATCGGACCCAAACTAGTGTATTGGGCATGTTCGCTGAGAAAAAACAAGAAATGGTTCCTGAACTAAAACCTCGTGCATTGTATGCTCTTTGATACCCGTTTTCGCAATGGGTCACGTGCGGCAATGAAAGGGCAAGAAACCACGCAAAACATGAGTTTTGGACCTCAACTAGTAGATTGGGCATGTTCATTACAAAAAAACAAGAAATGGTTCCGGAAGCTCAAACTCGTGTATTGTGTGCTCTTTGAAATCGTTTTCGCATTGGGTCACGTGCGGCAACAAAATGCCGAGAAACAATCTCAAACAAGAGTTTTGGACCTAAACTAGTGGATTGGGCATGTTCGTTGTTAAGAAACAAGTAGTGGTTCCGGTACCAGAAACCTGTGCATTGTATGCTCTATGATACCCGTTTTGGCAATGGCTCACGTGCGGCAACGAAATCACGCAAAACCACCCAAAAATGAATTTTGGACCCAAACTAGTGGATTGAGCATTTTCGTTGCGAAAGAACAAGAAACGTTTCTGGAAGCACAAACTGGTGCATTGTATGCTCTTTGATACCCGTTTTCGCAAAGGGTCACGTGCGGCAACGAAATGGTGAGAAACCACACAAAACATGAGTTTTGGACCTAAACTAGTGGATTGGGCATGTTCGTTATGAAAAAACAAGAAATGGTTCCGGAAGCACAAACTCGTGTGTTCTATGCTCTGTGATACCATTTTCCCAATCGGTCACATGCGCCAACGAAATGCCAAGAAACAACCACAAACATGTGTTTTGGACCCAAACTAGTGGATTGGGCATGTTCGCTACGAAAAAACAACAAATGGTCCTGAAGCAGAACCTCGTGCATTGTATGCTCTTTGATACCCGTTTTCGCAATGGGTCACGTGCGGCAACGAAAAGGTAAGAAACCACGTAAAACAAGAGTTTTGGAGCTCAACTAGTAGATTGGGCATGTTTATTACAAAAAAACAAGAAATGGTTCTGGAAGCTCAAACTCGTGAATTGTATGCTCTGTGATATCGTTTTCGCAATGGGTCACGTGCGGCAACAAAATGCCGAGAAACAATCCCAAACATGAGTTTTGGACCTAAACTAGTGGAATGGCCATGTTCGTTGTGAAGAAACAAGTAATGGTTCCCGAAGTAGAAACTTGTGCATTGTATGCTCTTTGGTACCCGTTTTGGCAATGGGTCACGTGCGGCAACGAAATCACGCGAAACCACCGTAAAATGAGTTTTGGACCCAAACTAGTGGATTGAGCATTTTCGTTGCGAAAGAACAAGAAACTGGTCTCGAAGCACAAACACGCTCATTGTATGCTCTTTGATACCCGTTTTCGCAATGGGTCACGTGCGGCAACGAAATGGTGAGAAACCACACAAAACATGAGTTTTGGACCCAAACTAGTGGATTGGGCATGTTCGTTATGAAAAAACAAGAAATGGTTCCGGAAGCACAAACTCGTGTGTTCTATGCTCTTTGATACCATTTTCGCAATCAGTCACATGCGGCAACGAAATGCCAAGAAACAACCCCAAACATGAGTATCGGACCCAAACTAGTGGATAGGGCATGTTCGCTGAGAAAAAACAAGAAATGGTTCCTAAACTAAAACCTCGTGCATTGTATGCTCTTTGATACCCGTTTTCGCAATGGGTCACGTGCGGCAATGAAAGGGCAAGAAACCACGCAAAACATGAGTTTTGGACCTCAACTAGTAGATTGGGCATGTTCATTACAAAAAAACAAGAAATGGTTCCGGAAGCTCAAACTCGTGTATTGTGTGCTCTTTGAAATCGTTTTCGCAATGGGTCACTTGCGGCAACAAAATGCCGAGAAACAATCTCAAACATGAGTTTTGGACCTAAACTAGTGGAATGGGCATGTTCGTTGTTAAAAACAAGTAGTGGTTCCGGTACCAGAAACTTGTGCATTGTGTGCTCTATGATACCCGTTCTGGCAATGGCTCACGTGCGGCAACGAAATCACGCGAAACCATCCAAAAATGAATTCTGGAGCCAAAGTAGTGGATTGAGCATTTTCGTTGCGAAAGAACAAGAAACGTTTCTGGAAGCACAAACTCGTGCATTGTATGCTCTTTGATACTCGTTTTCGCAATGGGTCACGTGCGGCAACGAAATGGTGAGAAACCACACAAAACATGAGTTTTGGACCTAAACTAGTGGATTGGGCATGTTCGTTATGAAAAAACAAGAAATGGTTCCGGAAGCACAAACTCGTGTGTTCTATGCTCTTTGATACCATTTTCGCAATCAGTCACATGCGGCAACGAAATGCCAAGAAACAACCCCAAACATTAGTTTCGGACCCAAACTAGTGGATTGGGCATGTTCGCTGAGAAAAAACAAGAAATGGTTCCTGCAGCAAAACCTCGTGCATTGTATGCTCTTTGATACCCGTTTTCGCAATGGGTCACGTGCGGCAATGAAAAGGCAAGAAACCACGCAAAACATGAGTTTTGGACCTCAACTAGTAGATTGGGCATGTTCATTACAAAAAAATAAGAAATGGTTCCGGAAGCTCAAGCTCGTGTATTGTGTGCTCTTTGAAATCGTTTTCGCAATGGGTCATGTGCGGCAACAAAATGCCGAGAAACAATCTCAAACATGAGTTTTGGACCTAAACTAGTGGAATGGGCATGTTCGTTGTTAAGAAACAAGTAGTGGTTCCGGTACCAGAAACTTGTGCATTGTGTGCTCTATGATACCCGTTCTGGCAATGGCTCACGTGCGGCAACGAAATCACGCGAAACCATCCAAAAATGAATTCTGGAGCCAAACTAGTGGATTGAGCATTTTCGTTGCGAAAGAACAAGAAACGTTTCTGGAAGCACAAACTCGTGCATTGTATGCTCTTTGATACTCGTTTTCGCAATGGGTCACGTGCGGCAACGAAATGGTGAGAAACCACACAAAACATGAGTTTTGGACCTAAACTAGTGGATTGGGCATGTTCGTTATGAAAAAAACAAGAAATGGTTCTGGAAGCACAAACTCGTGTGTTCTATGCTCTTTGATACCATTTTCGCAATCAGTCACATGCGGCAACGAAATGCCAAGAAACAACCCCAAACATTAGTTTCGGACCCAAACTAGTGGATTGGGCATGTTCGCTGAGAAAAAACAAGAAATGGTTCCTGCAGCAAAACCTCGTGCATTGTATGCTCTTTGATACCCGTTTTCGCAATGGGTCACGTGCGGCAATGAAAAGGCAAGAAACCACGCAAAACATGAGTTTTGGACCTCAACTAGTAGATTGGGCATGTTCATTACAAAAAAATAAGAAATGGTTCCGGAAGCTCAAGCTCGTGTATTGTGTGCTCTTTGAAATCGTTTTCGCAATGGGTCATGTGCGGCAACAAAATGCCGAGAAACAATCTCAAACATGAGTTTTGGACCTAAACTAGTGGAATGGGCATGTTCGTTGTTAAGAAACAAGTAGTGGTTCCGGTACCAGAAACTTGTGCATTGTGTGCTCTATGATACCCGTTCTGGCAATGGCTCACGTGCGGCAACGAAATCACGCGAAACCATCCAAAAATGAATTCTGCAGCCAAACTAGTGGATTGAGCATTTTCGTTGCGAAAGAACAAGAAACGTTTCTGGAAGCACAAACTCGTGCATTGTATGCTCTTTGATACTCGTTTTCGCAATGGGTCACGTGCGGCAACGAAATTTTGAGAAACCACCCAAAACATAAGTTTTGGACCTAAACTAGTGGAATGGGCATGTTCGTTGTGAAGAAACAAGAAATGGTTCCTGAAGCAGAACCTCGTGCATTGTTTGCTCTTTGATACCCGTTTTCGCAATGGGTCACGTGCGGCAACGAAAAGGCAAGAAACCACGCAAAACATGAGTTTTGGACCTCAACTAGTAGATTGGGCATGTTCATTACAAAAAAACAAGAAATGGTTCCGGAAGCTCAAACTCGTGTATTGTGTGCTCTTTGAAATCGTTTTCGCAATGGGTCACGTGCGGCAACAAAATGCCGAGAAACAATCTCAAACATGAGTTTTGGACCTAAACTAGTGGAATGGGCATGTTCGTTGTGAAGAAACAAGTAATGGTTCCCGAAGTAGAAACTTGTGCATTGTATGCTCTTTGGTACCCGTTTTGGCAATGGGTCACGTGCGGCAACGAAATCACGCGAAACCACCGTAAATTGGGTTTTGGACCCAAACTAGTGGATTGAGCATTTTCGTTGCGAAAGAACAAGAAACTGGTCTAGAAGCACAAACACGCTCATTATATGCTCTTTGATACCCGTTTTCGCAATGGGTCACGTGCGGCAACGAAATGGTGAGAAACCACACAAAACATGAGTTTTGGACCTAAACTAGTGGATTGGGCATGTTCGTTATGAAAAAACAAGAAATGGTTCCGGAAGCACAAACTCGTGTGTTCTATGCTCTTTGATACCATTTTCGCAATCAGTCACATGCGGCAACGAAATGCCAAGAAACAACCCCAAACATGAGTATCGGACCCAAACTAGTGGATTGGGCATGTTCGCTGAGAAAAAACAAGAAATGGTTCCTGAACTAAAACCTCGTGCATTGTATGCTCTTTGATACCCGTTTTCGCAATGGGTCACGTGCGGCAATGAAAGGGCAAGAAACCACGCAAAACATGAGTTTTGGACCTCAACTAGTAGATTGGGCATGTTCATTACAAAAAAACAAGAAATGGTTCCGGAAGCTCAAACTCGTGTATTGTGTGCTCTTTGAAATCGTTTTCGCATTGGGTCACGTGCGGCAACAAAATGCCGAGAAACAATCTCAAACAAGAGTTTTGGACCTAAACTAGTGGATTGGGCATGTTTGTTGTTAAGAAACAAGTAGTGGTTCCGGTACCAGAAACCTGTGCATTGTATGCTCTATGATACCCGTTTTGGCAATGGCTCACGTGCGGCAACGAAATCACGCAAAACCACCCAAAAATGAATTTTGGACCCAAACTAGTGGATTGAGCATTTTCGTTGCGAAAGAACAAGAAACGTTTCTGGAAGCACAAACTGGTGCATTGTATGCTCTTTGATACCCGTTTTCGCAAAGGGTCACGTGCGGCAACGAAATGGTGAGAAACCACACAAAACATGAGTTTTGGACCTAAACTAGTGGATTGGGCATGTTCGTTATGAAAAAACAAGAAATGGTTCCGGAAGCACAAACTCGTGTGTTCTATGCTCTGTGATACCATTTTCCCAATCGGTCACATGCGCCAACGAAATGCCAAGAAACAACCACAAACATGTGTTTTGGACCCAAACTAGTGGATTGGGCATGTTCGCTACGAAAAAACAACAAATGGTCCTGAAGCAGAACCTCGTGCATTGTATGCTCTTTGATACCCGTTTTCGCAATGGGTCACGTGCGGCAACGAAAAGGTAAGAAACCACGTAAAACAAGAGTTTTGGAGCTCAACTAGTAGATTGGGCATGTTTATTACAAAAAAACAAGAAATGGTTCTGGAAGCTCAAACTCGTGAATTGTATGCTCTGTGATATCGTTTTCGCAATGGGTCACGTGCGGCAACAAAATGCCGATAAACAATCCCAAACATGAGTTTTGGACCTAAACTAGTGGAATGGCCATGTTCGTTGTGAAGAAACAAGTAATGGTTCCCGAAGTAGAAACTTGTGCATTGTATGCTCTTTGGTACCCGTTTTGGCAATGGGTCACGTGCGGCAACGAAATCACGCGAAACCACCGTAAAATGAGGTTTGGACCCAAACTAGTGGATTGAGCATTTTCGTTGCGAAAGAACAAGAAACTGGTCTCGAAGCACAAACACGCTCATTGTATGCTCTTTGATACCCGTTTTCGCAATGGGTCACGTGCGGCAACGAAATGGTGAGAAACCACACAAAACATGAGTTTTGGACCTAAACTAGTGGATTGGGCATGTTCGTTATGAAAAAACAAGAAATGGTTCCGGAAGCACAAACTCGTGTGTTCTATGCTCTTTGATACCATTTTCGCAATCAGTCACATGCGGCAACGAAATGCCAAGAAACAACCCCAAACATGAGTATCGGACCCAAACTAGTGGATAGGGCATGTTCGCTGAGAAAAAACAAGAAATGGTTCCTGAACTAAAACCTCGTGCATTGTATGCTCTTTGATACCCGTTTTCGCAATGGGTCACGTGTGGCAATGAAAGGGCAAGAAACCACGCAAAACATGAGTTTTGGACCTCAACTAGTAGATTGGGCATGTTCATTACAAAAAAACAAGAAATGGTTCCGGAAGCTCAAACTCGTGTATTGTGTGCTCTTTGAAATCGTTTTCGCAATGGGTCACTTGCGGCAACAAAATGCCGAGAAACAATCTCAAACATGAGTTTTGGACCTAAACTAGTGGAATGGGCATGTTCGTTGTTAAGAAACAAGTAGTGGTTCCGGTACCAGAAACTTGTGCATTGTGTGCTCTATGATACCCGTTCTGGCAATGGCTCACGTGCGGCAACGAAATCACGCGAAACCATCCAAAAATGAGTTCTGGAGCCAAACTAGTGGATTGAGCATTTTCGTTGCGAAAGAACAAGAAACGTTTCTGGAAGCACAAACTCGTGCATTGTATGCTCTTTGATACTCGTTTTCGCAATGGGTCACGTGCGGCAACGAAATGGTGAGAAACCACACAAAACATGAGTTTTGGACCTAAACTAGTGGATTGGGCATGTTCGTTATGAAAAAACAAGAAATGGTTCCGGAAGCACAAACTCGTGTGTTCTATGCTCTTTGATACCATTTTCGCAATCAGTCACATGCGGCAACGAAATGCCAAGAAACAACCCCAAACATTAGTTTCGGACCCAAACTAGTGGATTGGGCATGTTCGCTGAGAAAAAACAAGAAATGGTTCCTGCAGCAAAACCTCGTGCATTGTATGCTCTTTGATACCCGTTTTCGCAATGGGTCACGTGCGGCAATGAAAAGGCAAGAAACCACGCAAAACATGAGTTTTGGACCTCAACTAGTAGATTGGGCATGTTCATTACAAAAAAATAAGAAATGGTTCCGGAAGCTCAAGCTCGTGTATTGTGTGCTCTTTGAAATCGTTTTCGCAATGGGTCACTTGCGGCAACAAAATGCCGAGAAACAATCTCAAACATGAGTTTTGGACCTAAACTAGTGGAATGGGCATGTTCGTTGTTAAGAAACAAGTAGTGGTTCCGGTACCAGAAACTTGTGCATTGTGTGCTCTATGATACCCGTTCTGGCAATGGCTCACGTGCGGCAACGAAATCACGCGAAACCATCCAAAAATGAATTCTGGAGCCAAACTAGTGGATTGAGCATTTTCGTTGCGAAAGAACAAGAAACGTTTCTGGAAGCACAAACTCGTGCATTGTATGCTCTTTGATACTCGTTTTCGCAATGGGTCACGTGCGGCAACGAAATTTTGAGAAACCACCCAAAACAAGAGTTTTGGACCTAAACTAGTGGAATGGGCATGTTCGTTGTGAAGAAACAAGAAATGGTTCCTGAAGCAGAACCTCGTGCATTGTTTGCTCTTTGATACCCGTTTTCGCAATGGGTCACGTGCGGCAACGAAAAGGCAAAAAACCACGCAAAACATGAGTTTTGGACCTCAACTAGTAGATTGGGCATGTTCATTACAAAAAAACAAGAAATGGTTCCGGAAGCTCAAACTCGTGTATTGTGTGCTCTTTGAAATCGTTTTCGCAATGGGTCACGTGCGGCAACAAAATGCCGAGAAACAATCTCATGAGTTTTGGACCTAAACTAGTGGAATGGGCATGTTCGTTGTTAAGAAACAAGTAGTGGTTCCGGTAGCAGAAACTTGTGCATTGTATGCTCTATGATACCCGTTTTGGCAATGGCTCACGTGCGGCAACGAAATCACGCAAAACCATCCAAAAATGAGTTCTGGAGCCAAACTAGTGGATTGAGCATTTTCGTTGCGAAAGAACAAGAAACGTTTCTGGAAGCACAAACTCGTGCATTGTATGCTCTTTGATACCCGTTTTCTCAATCGGTCACGTGCGGCAACGAAATGGTGAGAAACCACCCAAAACATGAGTTTTGGACCTAAACTAGTGGAATGGGCATGTTCGTTGCGAAAGAACAAGAAACGTTTCTGGAAGCACAAACTGGTGCATTGTATGCTCTTTGATAACCGTTTTCGCAAAGGGTCACGTGCGGCAACGAAATGGTGAGAAACCACACAAAACATGAGTTTTGGACCTAAACTAGTGGATTGGGCATGTTCGTTATGAAAAAACAAGAAATGGTTCCGGAAGCACAAACTCGTGTGTTCTATGCTCTGTGATACCATTTTCGCAATCGGTCACATGCGCCAACGAAATGCCAAGAAACAACCACAAACATGTGTTTTGGACCCAAACTAGTGGACTGGGCACGTTTGCTGCGAAAAAACAACAAATGGTCCTGAAGCAGAAGCTCGTGCATTGTATGCTCTTTGATACCCGTTTTCACAATGGGTCACGTGCGGCAACGAAAAGGTAAGAAACCACGCAAAACAAGAGTTTTGGAGCTCAACTAGTAGATTGGGCATGTTTATTACAAAAAAACAAGAAATGGTTCTGGAAGCTCAAACTTGTGAATTGTATGCTCTTTGATATCGTTTTCGCAATGGGTCACGTGCGGCAACAAAATGCCGAGAAACAATCCCAAACATGAGTTTTGGACCTAAACTAGTGGAATGGGCATGTTCGTTGTGAAGAAACAAGTACTGGTTCCCGAAGCAGAAACTTGTGCATTGTATGCTCTTTGGTACCCGTTTTGGCAATGGGTCACGTGCGGCAACGAAATCACGCGAAACCACCGCAAAATGAGTTTTCGACCAAAATTAGTGGATGGAGCATTTTCGTTGCGAAAGAACAAGAAACTGTTCTGGAAGCACAAACACGCTCATTGTATGCTCTTTGATACCCGTTTTCGCAATGGGTCACGTGCGGCAACGAAATGGTGAGAAACCACACAAAACATGAGTTTTGGACCTAAACTAGTGGATTGGGCATGTTCGTTATGAAAAAACAAGAAATGGTTCCGGAAGCACAAACTCGTGTGTTCTATGCTCTTTGATACCATTTTCGCAATCAGTCACATGCGGCAACGAAATGCCAAGAAACAACCCCAAACATGAGTTTCGGACCCAAACTAGTGGATTGGGCATGTTCGCTGAGAAAAAACAAGAAATGGTTCCTGAAGCAAAACCTCGTGCATTGTATGCTCTTTGATACCCGTTTTCGCAATGGGTCACGTGCGGCAATAAAAAGGCAAGAAACCACGCAAAACATGAGTTTTGGACCTCAACTAGTAGATTGGGCATGTTCATTACAAAAAAATAAGAAATGGTTCCGGAAGCTCAAGCTCGTGTATTGTGTGCTCTTTGAAATCGTTTTCGCAATGGGTCATGTGTGGCAACAAAATGCCGAGAAACAATCTCAAACATGAGTTTTGGACCTAAACTAGTGGATTGGGCATGTTCGTTATGAAAAAACAAGAAATGGTTCCGGAAGCACAAACTCGTGTGTTCTATGCTCTTTGATACCATTTTCGCAATCAGTCACATGCGGCAACGAAATGCCAAGAAACAACCCCAAACATGAGTATCGGACCCAAACTAGTGGATTGGGCATGTTCGCTGAGAAAAAACAAGAAATGGTTCCTGAACTAAAACCTCGTGCATTGTATGCTCTTTGATACCCGTTTTCGCAATGGGTCACGTGCGGCAATGAAAGGGCAAGAAACCACGCAAAACATGAGTTTTGGACCTCAACTAGTAGATTGGGCATGTTCATTACAAAAAAACAAGAAATGGTTCCGGAAGCTCAAACTCGTGTATTGTGTGCTCTTTGAAATCGTTTTCGCAATGGGTCACTTGCGGCAACAAAATGCCGAGAAACAATCTCAAACATGAGTTTTGGACCTAAACTAGTGGAATGGGCATGTTCGTTGTTAAAAACAAGTAGTGGTTCCGGTACCAGAAACTTGTGCATTGTGTGCTCTATGATACCCGTTCTGGCAATGGCTCACGTGCGGCAACGAAATCACGCGAAACCATCCAAAAATGAATTCTGGAGCCAAACTAGTGGATTGAGCATTTTCGTTGCGAAAGAACAAGAAACGTTTCTGGAAGCACAAACTCGTGCATTGTATGCTCTTTGATACTCGTTTTCGCAATGGGTCACGTGCGGCAACGAAATGGTGAGAAACCACACAAAACATGAGTTTTGGACCTAAACTAGTGGATTGGGCATGTTCGTTATGAAAAAACAAGAAATGGTTCCGGAAGCACAAACTCGTGTGTTCTATGCTCTTTGATACCATTTTCGCAATCAGTCACATGCGGCAACGAAATGCCAAGAAACAACCCCAAACATGAGTTTCGGACCCAAACTAGTGGATTGGGCATGTTCGCTGAGAAAAAACAAGAAATGGTTCCTGAAGCAAAACCTCGTGCATTGTATGCTCTTTGATACCCGTTTTCGCAATGGGTCACGTGCGGCAATAAAAAGGCAAGAAACCACGCAAAACATGAGTTTTGGACCTCAACTAGTAGATTGGGCATGTTCATTACAAAAAAATAAGAAATGGTTCCGGAAGCTCAAGCTCGTGTATTGTGTGCTCTTTGAAATCGTTTTCGCAATGGGTCATGTGTGGCAACAAAATGCCGAGAAACAATCTCAAACATGAGTTTTGGACCTAAACTAGTGGATTGGGCATGTTCGTTATGAAAAAACAAGAAATGGTTCCGGAAGCACAAACTCGTGTGTTCTATGCTCTTTGATACCATTTTCGCAATCAGTCACATGCGGCAACGAAATGCCAAGAAACAACCCCAAACATGAGTATCGGACCCAAACTAGTGGATTGGGCATGTTCGCTGAGAAAAAACAAGAAATGGTTCCTGAACTAAAACCTCGTGCATTGTATGCTCTTTGATACCCGTTTTCGCAATGGGTCACGTGCGGCAATGAAAGGGCAAGAAACCACGCAAAACATGAGTTTTGGACCTCAACTAGTAGATTGGGCATGTTCATTACAAAAAAACAAGAAATGGTTCCGGAAGCTCAAACTCGTGTATTGTGTGCTCTTTGAAATCGTTTTCGCAATGGGTCACTTGCGGCAACAAAATGCCGAGAAACAATCTCAAACATGAGTTTTGGACCTAAACTAGTGGAATGGGCATGTTCGTTGTTAAAAACAAGTAGTGGTTCCGGTACCAGAAACTTGTGCATTGTGTGCTCTATGATACCCGTTCTGGCAATGGCTCACGTGCGGCAACGAAATCACGCGAAACCATCCAAAAATGAATTCTGGAGCCAAACTAGTGGATTGAGCATTTTCGTTGCGAAAGAACAAGAAACGTTTCTGGAAGCACAAACTCGTGCATTGTATGCTCTTTGATACTCGTTTTCGCAATGGGTCACGTGCGGCAACGAAATGGTGAGAAACCACACAAAACATGAGTTTTGGACCTAAACTAGTGGATTGGGCATGTTCGTTATGAAAAAACAAGAAATGGTTCCGGAAGCACAAACTCGTGTGTTCTATGCTCTTTGATACCATTTTCGCAATCAGTCACATGCGGCAACGAAATGCCAAGAAACAACCCCAAACATTAGTTTCGGACCCAAACTAGTGGATTGGGCATGTTCGCTGAGAAAAAACAAGAAATGGTTCCTGAAGCAAAACCTCGTGCATTGTATGCTCTTTGATACCCGTTTTCGCAATGGGTCACGTGCGGCAATGAAAAGGCAAGAAACCACGCAAAACATGAGTTTTGGACCTCAACTAGTAGATTGGGCATGTTCATTACAAAAAAATAAGAAATGGTTCCGGAAACTCAAGCTCGTGTATTGTGTGCTCTTTGAAATCGTTTTCGCAATGGGTCATGTGCGGCAACAAAATGCCGAGAAACAATCTCAAACATGAGTTTTGGACCTAAAGTAGTGGAATGGGCATGTTCGTTGTTAAGAAACAAGTAGTGGTTCCGGTACCAGAAACTTGTGCATTGTGTGCTCTATGATACCCGTTCTGGCAAGGGCTCACGTGCGGCAACGAAATCACGCGAAACCATCCAAAAATGAATTCTGGAGCCAAACTAGTGGATTGAGCATTTTCGTTGCGAAAGAACAAGAAACGTTTCTGGAAGCACAAACTCGTGCATTGTATGCTCTTTGATACTCGTTTTCGCAATGGGTCACGTGCGGCAACGAAATTTTGAGAAACCACCCAAAACATGAGTTTTGGACCTAAACTAGTGGAATGGGCATGTTCGTTGTGAAGAAACAAGAAATGGTTCCTGAAGCAGAACCTCGGGCATTGTTTGCTCTTTGATACCCGTTTTCGCAATGGGTCACGTGCGGCATCGAAAAGGCAAGAAACCACGCAAAACATGAGTTTTGGACCTCAACTAGTAGATTGGGCATGTTCATTACAAAAAAACAAGAAATGGTTCCGGAAGCTCAAACTCGTGTATTGTGTGCTCTTTGAAATCGTTTTCGCAATGGGTCACGTGCGGCAACAAAATGCCGAGAAACAATCTCAAACATGAGTTTTGGACCTAAACTAGTGGAATGGGCATGTTCGTTGTGAAGAAACAAGTAATGGTTCCCGAAGTAGAAACTTGTGCATTGTATGCTCTTTGGTACCCGTTTTGGCAATGGGTCACGTGCGGCAACGAAATCACGCGAAACCACCGTAAAATGAGTTTTGGACCCAAACTAGTGGATTGAGCATTTTCGTTGCGAAAGAACAAGAAACTGGTCTAGAAGCAGAAACACGCTCATTGTATGCTCTTTGATACCCGTTTTCGCAATGGGTCACGTGCGGCAACGAAATGGTGAGAAACCACACAAAACATGAGTTTTGGACCTAAACTAGTGGATTGGGCATGTTCGTTATGAAAAAACAAGAAATGGTTCCGGAAGCACAAACTCGTGTGTTCTATGCTCTTTGATACCATTTTCGCAATCAGTCACATGCGGCAACGAAATGCCAAGAAACAACCCCAAACATGAGTATCGGACCCAAACTAGTGGATTGGGCATGTTCGCTGAGAAAAAACAAGAAATGGTTCCTGAACTAAAACCTCGTGCATTGTATGCTCTTTGATACCCGTTTTCGCAATGGGTCACGTGCGGCAATGAAAGGGCAAGAAACCACGCAAAACATGAGTTTTGGACCTCAACTAGTAGATTGGGCATGTTCATTACAAAAAAACAAGAAATGGTTCCGGAAGCTCAAACTCGTGTATTGTGTGCTCTTTGAAATCGTTTTCGCATTGGGTCACGTGCGGCAACAAAATGCCGAGAAACAATCTCAAACAAGAGTTTTGGACCTAAACTAGTGGATTGGGCATGTTCGTTGTTAAGAAACAAGTAGTGGTTCCGGTACCAGAAACCTGTGCATTGTATGCTCTATGATACCCGTTTTGGCAATGGCTCACGTGCGGCA